>PVKB01003113.1:0-162652 GCA_004027205.1 Ctenodactylus gundi
ATCATCATCATCATCATCATCATGATAATCATCATCATCATCATTATTGATACTGGGGATTGAGCCCAGGGCTTTCACACTGAGCTGTATCCCTAACCCATTTTTTAAATTTTTTATTTAGTGTGTATATGTATGTTTGTGTGTGTAATACTGGTAACCTTGAGGTCTGGATCCAAGGTCTTTGCACTGAGCTCCATCTCAGCCTATTTTTTACTTTTGATTTTGAGATTAGGTCACACTAAGTCACTTAAGTTGCCCAGGCTGACCTTGAACCTGTGACCCTCCACAGATGGCTAGAATTATAGACCTGTGTTGAGTTTTACGATAAGAAGTACACAACTCTGCACTTTATATATAGATTCTGATCTACCACCATTTTATACCCAGGGAAACTGACTAAGTAACTTGCCCAAGATCACACCCTAGTACATGGAGAAAGGAGATAGGAGCCCTGCAGCTCCAGGCTCCAAGGCCAGCCCTCTCCCATGTGCCTAATCTTACTTCCTCTTGCCCTGTGCTCTGTGGGACTCCAGGTCCTGGGGCCTGTAACAGAGGACCCCCAGAACATCTGAGATGTTTGGCAAAGTCCTGGTCCTTCTGACAATGAACTTTTCAAGCTCTTTCTTGCACAAGCCTTCTAAGCCCTGAGAAAGTTCTATTTTATGTCTAACTTCACACGGTGCCTGCCTGGTCACCTGGAAATCATCAGAGCACTACCGAGATAAAGGCTTCCGGGCAGCCACCTCTCACGGGAGTGGAGGGAATGGGGTTATTTGTCCTTTAGCTGTGATGACAAGGTCACCTGTTGAGGTGACTGCAGTTCTGTGTGCCTTACAACTCTGGCACAGGCTGCAGGCTACCCCCTCTCACAATGTGGGCAGTGCTTTCCTGCCTCCTGGGTGCCGAGCCCAGAGCCCTGCCTGTCCACACTGGCTGGCCACACTGAAAGGGAATGAATGAGGCTGAGGGCCTGTGCTGAGCTCTTCTCGCAGACAAATGGAGTTTCCTAAGCATCTTTGTGGGGTGTGTGTGTGTGTGTTTGTGTGTGTGTGTAGTGCTGGGGATAAAAGCCAGGGCTTTGCTCCATGCTAGGCACATGCTCTATCACCGAGCTGTACAGCCAGAATCCAACTAATGGGGGCAGGCGCTGCTGGCCAGGAGGAAGGAACTGGAGGACCCCTGGAGGAGCAGCCTTGCTTAGACTGAGTGGCCCGGCTATGATCAGTGTATTGGGCTGCCAAGGTGAACTAAGGTCTGGTTCCTTCACTGGCTGGTAGGGGCATGATCACCGAATCCTGTGCATGGAAGTCCAGTCCATGGGCTTCTTAGCAGCCCACTTCTTTCCCACAGACCCCAGGGTTTAGGTTACACCCCTCACAGAGCTCAGAGCCAAATGGGCTCCATCAAGCAGGGGAAATACAGCTGGCTTTCCCACAGGCAACCATTCTGCTGTGCACTTTATGTATAGATTCTGATCTAATCCTCAGGGCCCCAGGGTAGGCTGCGCTGCCTGTCAGAAAGCCAAGGCCCAGCTCTGGGCCAAAGTGCCCAGCCAGGACATACCCCATCTACTGCCCGCCCACAAGCCCAATGGAATCACCTGCAGGCTGCAGAGATAGGACAGAAACTGTTTCAAACTCAGCCAGTTTCTTGGGACTAATTCTCAATAAATAAGCGGTCATAACCAGGTGCAGGCCAGTATATGAAAGCTGTCAGTGTGTTTATACAGGCACACATGCAGTCTGGGGGAGGGGCCAGTGCGAAGCTTTCATCCCATTCTCAAGTGTCCAGGAAGGACCCGAAGAAGGCTAGGAATCACTACTGCCAAAAGGCCGCGTGCCCACACCCAGCCCCACCTCTTACGCCAGATGTGGAGGGCTTTCTGACAGGGAAAAGCAGTGCCCTTTACGAGACAAAGGAGTGCACGCTTGACCGAGGGAACATGCTGGGGCTGGTATGAGAGCTATGAGGGGCAGCGTGCAGCTGTAGTGTCTCCACTACTATGGACAAACATCTGGGCTCATACGGTGGGTGCTGCTGGGAAAATTTAATGTATGAATTACTTCTAGAATGTATTTTCCTTTGTTCAAACCTAAGTGTCCACAACACCCCCATGTCTTTACAGAGTGCTCCTCCCTGGGGTTAGTATCGGGGTTAGAGACATCACCAGGGGAACTTCCTTCCTGACAGTAGATAAGGGGCAGGGTCCGATCAGAGGCAGTGCAGATCCGTGGGGAGGAAGGTTCTCGGTGACCGGGCAAGGCTGGATGGTCTTGCTCTACGCTTTGGGGTCAGTCAGCACCCAGAGGCCAGCTCCCCTCCACCTCAGGAGCCAGACTCAGCAGGCCACAGGGGGACAAGAACAAGAGGGAGGGAGAGCCCGCATCCCATTGTGGTCCTGCGGCCCCACAGCGACATCATGTGGCAGCCAGGGGCAACTGCAGCGGAGGCAAGCGCAAGAGATCCTGCTTCCATTCTCAAAGGGGACAATACAAGCTAATCCCTCCAGCCTCAAGACTCCCAGTGAACAATTAAAACGTGAGGGAACCACAAGAGAATGGGAACAGTGAGATTTCTATTAATGAGTCTGGCAAGAATTCAGGCAGTTTGCTGAGGAGCAATGTGACAGGGCTAGTACCTGGTCACCTTATGACAATGGCACTGATTGCTTAGCCCCTCAGCAGGGCAGGGAGAGTGACAGAAGCGAGGCTGAGGCTCTGGCAAGGCTTTTAAAGGGAGGGCAGTGAGGGAGGAGAGCTTTAAGCCCTTTCTGAGAAGTGCAAAACTCCGCCCAGCGTGGATGGACCACTGAGACTGGATTCTGGCCCTGGCTTTGCACCTGGCCAGCAAGTCACTCCGGGTCAACCATGTCTCCATGAATCTCCTGCACCATGAACTGCACAAGCCCCAAAGACACAGCAGAGATGTGTGTGACAAGGGAAAGGGTGGGGCTTAAAGGAACAGTTTGGGGGAAGAAGGAAGGGGACAGGGGAGAAGTGACAACAAGAGATCTTTAAAATTTATTTCCAAGCATGTCCTGATGGAACAGGCTACTTTACAGATAAGAAGTTGAGGCTAGTTATTGTGAGTTGCTGGGCCCTGCGGCTGACTGGCACCCAGCCTGCCTGCATTTCACCACTTCCCTGCTGTTAGTTGTGGCCATAGGATCAAGTTCTGGCTGAAGAAACACGGGAAGAGAGGTGTTCCTGTCATAGTTGGCCTTCAACACCTCACCACACGATCCCCTGGGCCCTTTCGCCAGCCAGCCTGGAGATGTGTGTGGAAGTTATGGCAGCAAGGTGCAGGGACCTGGTGTCAGTATGTAGACATAAGGGACATCCCTAGTAATCAAGAATGCCTGTTTTGTACTTTAGGTGGATAAGCATTGTATGAGGACTTCGAGGTCTTGGTGGGAAGTGGTGTCTATTCCAGAAGTTAACATTACAAAGTCGGGGAGTGGCAAAGGAGGCTCAACCCTGACAACCTGATCCTTCCCAGTCTTGAATGACCAAATGTAGAGGGCGGCTGAGGCACAGTGAGGGTACCTGAGTGTCTGAGAGTACTTGAGCACACTAGAGAATTACAGCCAGGAGAATCCACACTCCGCACCTAGGCGCCACCATCTCTATCTTTCCTGTAATTTGAATCTGGCCCCCAAAGGCCCATGGGTAACGGCTCCGCTTGGTGCTATGGGAGTGGCAAAACCTTCAGAAGGTGGGGCCTAGTGGGAGCAAGCTACATCCCTGGTAACCTGTCCTTTAGGGGATATTGGGTCATCAGTCTTCTCCTGTCTCTCTCTTTGCTTCCTGGCTGCCCTGAGGTGGGTAGCTTTCCTGCCCCGGGCACTTCCTACCACAATACTGTACTTCACCACAGGCCTAAAAACAGCAGGCCAGCCAACTATGGACTGAAACCTCCAAAGCTGTGAGCCAAAATAAAGTTTTCCTACTTGCATTGGTTTTCTTTGGTTCCTCGTCACAGTGGCAGAAAATGGACTAACACAGTCTCCAGTGTCATCCTTTCCTGGCTTTGGAAAGCTGGTGGTTATGTTCTTTGGTTTGTTCCTTGAAGGCACTTCCCAGATGGGTTTTCTGATGCATGGACGAGCAGTAGGGCAGGCATTGGCTTACCGAGGATCCTTGGGGGCAGAAGTCAAAGACCACCAACCTACCTTACCTCCTGCCAGGATCACTCTGACTCTGGGCCCAGAGCTGAACATAAACCAAGATCATGGACAGAGCACAACGTTGAAGTCAGCAGTTGGGTGTGAGTCTTAGTGCCTCCTTCTGTTGCTATGACTTTAGGATGAACTGCCAAAACTCTGTTCCTCCCCATTTTTATTATTACTCTTTGCTGGATCAAGTGATGTATTGGATTGAGAGAAAAGGTACGTGACCGCATTGTGGTGACTGTACAAGCCCACCTGCATGGAAACACCTGGCATGCAGTTACCATATCAGTCAATTAGAAAATCCTTGTCAATGGCATCTGTCCTCAGGAGCAGGCCTCCTGGGAGGCCACAGTTTACCAACAGAGCTGGCAAAATGGGTGGGAGGAGTGAGTGCCCCAGTAGGTCAGGTTGTATGGCACTGCCAGGGTGGGATCCAGACGAGGGAACCCTCGTTGCCAAAGGGGCAAAAATATGGAAAGGAGGGTCACTCCTAAATGGGGCCCCAGGGTAAAAGAAGCAAGCTGGGACTTCCTTGTCACCTTCTCCTGGTCCTTCCTCGGGACCCTGAGAAATGAGTCCACCTGCACCCCCAGGCAAGGCTTGCAACCCCCCAAGCATCTCCTCTTGGCATTTCCCACTACTAATCCCCACACAAGGCTTCGGCCCCCTGTCTTAGGCTGAGACCTGCCCTGGGGCCACCCCCAGACCCTCCAGGCGGGGTGGTTACCGTTTCTACTTGTGAGCATCCTCAGGAACCCTGGGCACTCCACTTCCACAGTCTGTCCAGGCGCTGATGAAGGCCAGCAGCTCATGTTGTCCCACAGCCCACCGCAGCCTGCAGAGAAGAGCCACAGCACCAGACTGGGATGGAACATGGGCAAAGGGTCACTCCAGCACCCTGTTCCTGTCCCTGTCCCTCTTGACTGCCCAGAGTTCTCATTAGACAGCCCCAAAGCTCCTGTGAGGCAGTGGCTCCATGAGGTCTGGAGCTAGTGGTGTGTTCACGTCTGGACCTGGGACTCTGCCGCTACACAGGAAGCGCTTGGTGTCGAATGCATACAGAAAAAAGGGCATGCAGCACTGCGATAAGCCCACGTGTGCAGGTCAGGAGCAAACGGCCCAGCTGTCAACGGCAGCGAGCCTACCTCATGGCTGCACAGCACAGCTACCAGGGAGCCTCACACGCATTCATAACCCACCTGTACTCACAAATCCTGAAGAAATAGCTCTAGGGGAGCCCAGGTAGGATACTGTGCTGGAGCTTTGTGGGTAACTCTAGTACGAAGGCCCTTGCAAACTCCCACCCCTGCCTCTCAGACTTCAGCTTGCTGCAGAATTACCCAGAGAGCTTGTTATAGCAGGATTACCCAGCAGGTGGGTAATGAGAATGCTTATTTCAAACAAGTCCTTAGCTGAGGGGGTGCTGCTGGGCTGGGTCCCTTCCTGGAGGAGCACTGGCCCCAGCAACTAGCCCAGAGTCACCACCAATGTGCTTATGGTAGGAACATTGTTGGTGCTGCTTTCTACCTCCACGTATGAGGCCTATTCTTGAAGGGAACCTGGGCTCTGTATGGTGAAGTGTTGAGCAAACAACCATGACACGATAGTCCTTACAGGCACTGAGTCTTAAGGCTGATTTTCTCTCTCGTTTGGCTGCCAAGAAGCTCGCAGCCAATTGTAGCCCATTTCTTAAAGCTGAAAGACTTTCAAATGATTACTAGGAGACCTTAGTGCAGACACAGGCATTATCTAGTTACAGCATATTGGGTTCTCTGATTCTGTGAAGGTCCTGCTTTTTTTTTTTAAATTAACTGAACAATTCTGTATTCAGGAAGTTATAGACACTGATAACAATGCAGAAGATTCTTCTTTGTAGACATGCAATTGTTTTCCAGTTGAAATACAATTATTTTCACTTCCCTCCCTCTGGTCACTCAGTTTTGCACTCACCTATAAACTCCTTTTATCCTTCTGCCTTACACGCCTGGTACTTGGAATCATCCTAGAAACCAGTGAGAATGTCTTACTGATTCCCTTACTGATTAAATAAAATGTGGAGCAAGGATTTGCTTCATATGTTATGTGAGTTATAATGCTATCGTTAACAACTATCATCTCTTATAAAGACCCTCTAATTTTCCTGAAGTTGATCCCAGGGCTTAGACACTCAGGAAAATGGCTTCTGGAGTCAGATGCCACACAGGAGACCATCACTGGGGCAGATGCGAAGGGAACTGAAATGGGGTGGGGTGACACAGCAGCTACCCTTGTCCAGTTTGGGGAGTGTGGCACAGCCCCACCACTCCAAGGCCATTTGGACAAAGCCAGGACTCTTGATCCTGGCAGCCTGGTCTCCGTGCTTCTAGCCACATCCTCTTCTCTTTAGGGGAGACATTCCCCACACCGAGGTGTCAGCCCACTCACAGCTGGTGAGGTGAAGGTCAGCCCCTTCCTACGTCTTCCCCAGGCTGCCCCGTTCCATACTGGCACCTAAACAGCTGACCAGGCTGGCGCCTGGGAAATGCCATTGACTACTGGGCTGTTGGTGTATCCAGAGGGCAAATGCCCAGCATTTGAGAAGAGTACTGGCCTATTTTCAGGCACAAATCCAGCCAAGTTCAAAGAATCAACATCCTCAGCAACACCTTCATCCCCTCTCTGCGCTCCCCACCTGGTGACCTGTCCCTCAGCAGAGGCTCTGACTCTGGCACACATCAGAATCAGCTGGGAGCATGTCCACAGGCTTGGTCCTCCAGGCCTCATCCTCAGACTTGAATTTAGCCACACATAGAGCAGGACCAGGACCTGGCATCTTAAGAGCTCACCAGAGAGGGATGGGTACATCTAGTTCAGTGGTTAGAGCACCTGCCTAGCGTGATAAGGCTCTGGGATCAATTCCCCAGGACTATATTAAAAACTAGTTAGGCATGGTGTCACACGTCCATAGTCCCAGCACTTGAGGAATCTGAGGCAGAAGGGTTCCTGTGAGTACAAGGCCAGCCTGGGCTACATGGTGCCCTCACGAGTATCCTGCACTACAGAGCAAGAACCTGTCTCTAAAGAAAAGCTGCCATTTGTGGGCACCAGACCCAGCTTGGAGAATCCACCCTGTGTCTCTCTCCTCTCCCACTCAGGGACCGGACTATCCCAGGCTCTCGAGTCAGTCACACAGTCTGCCAAGGACCTCTCCCAAAGACAACAACAGAGGTCATTGCTGGTCAGCTGTCCTCAGTGTGGTGTGTCCTCAGACACACACATACTAGGCAGGCCACCTGTAAAGCAGGAGCCTTCCCTCCTGACCACTCCCAGCCGTAGTTCCCGCCACTGCAGGAGGCGTTCAACACTTGCAGCAAGCGAACAGATTAACAGGCCAGTGTCACACCTTTGGCTATCCCATCCCACCTCCCCATACGTGGGCTTTGGGCCTGACACCCTTCCAAGTCCATGTCCCTCTCCTGGCCTACCCCTTCTTTGCCTGCCAGCTCCGGTCTGGTGCCGATGGGACCCATGTCTCTCAGCTAAATTCCACTTTACAAACAAAACCATGAAGTCGGGTGAGGGGCTTTCTGTCACCCAGCCAGGAAACGCAGGAGTAGGGAGTGTTTCTGCTATCTGATATGCAGTGCCACCTCACAGCCCACCTGACCTGTCTCCGGGGGCACTGCCCAAGACCATCATGCTCAGAAAGTGAAGGGGTGCAGATGGAGGCAGGGGTGGGCTGGCCAGAAGGGGCAGGGGGAGCACAGGGGCCGCTGAGGGGGTGGGACTGGGAGGAGGACACTAAGGCAAGCTCTCTTTTCCATGATCTTTGCCATGACAGTGGTACCAACCCCAGGGAAGAAAGGACATGGGAGTATCTGGAGAGGAGCCAGGCCTGCAATCACGACCTGAGAGGGGACTTTGAAGATTTGGGTGAGGACATCGGCTTCAGTCTAGAGCAAGAGTGGTGGGGGACAGAGGAGGAAGGTGCTAGGGTATAGATGGCAGGGTTGGATTGGACTCCTACAAAACCAGCGAATGTGTCAATGAGGCTGAGGACCAGGGGTGTGAGCCTTTCAAAAAACACACAAGATGAGGAACCCCTTGGTCACCCCAAATCTCTGCTCTGGATCTCACAGTGAGCCCTGCAAGAGGAGGGCCCGAGCAGCTCTCTCTCATGCACCTCCTCACCCCTCACTCCCAAGCAGGGGCAGGACTCTGCCACCATCCCAGAGGCTGGTGGTCCTGCAGCCACCTGTGGGCACTGCTTTTCAGGCTTGACAGACCTGAGATGACTCTGGGCCTCCCAGATGCCCTGGGACTGCTGACTTGGTCCCAGGAGGGCCCTTTCCAGATGGCTCACTTCTTCCTACTCTGAACTCTCCCAACACCTGGTGTCCCAAGAGAAGAATGGGGCCTGCTATGGCTTGGATCTAGAAAGTATCCCAAAGCCTCATATATTTGAAAGGTGATAAGATCATGTGGCTAACTGAATCAAGTGGATTAACCTATTAATGATTTCAGTGCTAATAAGAGGCAGGGCCTGGTTGGGAGCGATAGATCACAGATCACCAGCAGTGTGTCTGGTAGGTCACAGATCACTGGCAGTGTTGCCTGGAAAGACATATTATTGCCCCAACTTCTTCTCCATCCCTCTGCTCCCCTTTTCCTCATGCCACAAGCTGTTTTTCTCCATGCCAGGCAGGTCCATCCACCACTGCTAGCCAAGCATGCGTGGACTGAGACCTCTGAACTGTGAGCTCTGAACTGGGGGCTAAAATAAACCTTTGCTTCTTTAAGTTCGTGAGTGCCAAGTATTGTGCCCCACTTATAAGAAAGCGACTGAGACAGGCCACTTTGTCATCTTCTTTATGCAGAAGTCTACATGGCTGTAAGGTACTGTGTTGACAGTTGACAGCATGGCCTCTGCCAGCTCAGGAGATTTCTCTTGCCTCAGAAGCAATCGGACACTTTAGAGCAGGGAACAATGCCAGAGCCTGTTACCTCTCTTGGAAAGGGAGGGACTCAGGCTGGCAGGAACTGACCAGGCCACCAGGGCACTGGCCAAGGCTCCAGTCTGTGAGACGGATGACCCATGCCTGGTAGCCAGACAAGAAGGGAAGCCAGGACGTCTGATCTGTCTGCCTTCCTGAGCTGGATCATGTCAGGAAAGGGACGCCTTCAGGGTCAGCAGGGATGCCTGGCCTGGAGCTGGCAGACTGGGGAGGAGTGTCTGGGGTCCAGTCAGTGGGCATCCTGTCGGCTGGCTCGTGCCATGCCCTTTGTGTCTGCCACACAGAGAAAATGCAGTCTTTCTGGGCAGAGCTCTGCCAGACCATGCTGGACCCAGAGCACACATTCTAATAGTGAATGTCACAGCAGCCAGGGGTCAGGTAGGGCCACTTGCCACTGCAGCTTGTAAGAACCCAGGGCCCCTAAGAGGTGACATTGCTCCTACTGGTGGCACTGGGATCCCTCCTAGTCTTTCTGTGTCCCCAGCTACGGGAAGGATCCCACATGCTAGGCTGCCCCTTGGTGGCAGCACGCAGACGTCTTGGAACAGACCCAGGGGTTCCCAGAGTACAATGAGCATGCAGCACAGGTTCTGGGACATATTTGAAATAGTCACACTTTATTTTGTAGTGTTAGAGGTTGAATCCAGGGCCTTCTCTCTAAGCTACATCCCTACTCTCTATTGATTGTTTATTTTAGATGGAGTTCGCTGAGTTGCCCAGGCTGGACTCTAACTTGTAATCCTCCTGCCTCAGTCTCCCAAAGTGCTGGGATTACCGGCCTGTACCACTGGGCCTGGCTAACAGTTACACTGTTTCTACAGTGTATTAGAAAAATAAGGCTTGCATATCACACTGTGATGTTACAGCTCCTGCTGTTTAGGATGAGGCTGTTTTAAACAAGTCTACTGATTTAAAGGGAAAAAATAATAAGAAAGTCACAAAACAAATGGCATAAGGCCATGGCCTCCCGGTTGCCTGCAGGGACCCCTGCACTGATCCCAGGACACAAGTAGAGCGTCCCACACGTGGCTCTCAGGTGCGCATCTCCAAGCAGGGAGGGGATGGGAGGTGGGACAGGGCTCCTTGCCAGCTGCTGTGCCCTTGCCCGGGCCCTTCCCAAGGAACTAGCCAGGTGGGGGCACAGCCTAGGTGTGGGGTGCCTGTGGGAGCGTGGGTAGCTTTAGACCCAGAGCAGCAACTCTCATGGCCTGAGCTACAGTTAGGGGATTCACTGAGATAAGAGATGTGCAAAGATCTGGGCTTGGTGGCACAGGCCTGTAATCCCAGTATTCTGGGAGGCTGAGGCAGGAGGGCCCCAGGTTCAAGTCTTAACCAACCCGTGACATCCTGTTTCAAAAATAAATAAATAAATAAATAAAAAACGCTGGGATGTAGTTCGAGATGGCCCTGGATTTCATTCCCAGTATCACACAAACCACACACACACTTCTGAAAAGGGATGTAGCTCCTGAGCACCAAGGTAGAGGTCACTGCCTCTGGAGAGCCTGGGCTAAAATTAACACAGATTAGCTTTTGTCCTAACCACTGCCATTGCATGGGGTGGGAGAGAGAAGGCTGAGATGTTGGAGTGGGTACACTGGGGCAAGTGATGCCAGGCTGCAGACACCATCAGGGAAGCAAGGGGTGCTGCCGGCACACTACGGACTGAGAGGACCGCATGGGGGACTAGCCTCAGGCAGGTAGCAACAGTGGACACAGAGTGGTATTTGAACCCAAGCTTACCTTAGTCTTGGCTTTGCCACTTAACTCTAGAAGCTTCAGTTTCCTTGTCTATGAAATAGGCATTGTAATATTTCCTAGGATTTTTGAAAGAACGGAATGATTTGTGTATGCAATGGAACATTCTCTGATCTATTAACCTCTGTTCTTTTTCATTTTCCTCCATAATTTTTCCCTTTTCTGACTCTTTCCTCCCCAAAACACTGGTTGGTGTCTCAAAGGAGGGCGGGAAAATGTACTATCTTTCTAGCTGGGGTTTCTCTGGGGAAATGAAAGGTCTTCTGGTGTCATCTCAGTGGAAAAAAACCAGAAACAGAGCAAGACTTCCTCAAACTTCCTCAGAGGGAAAGTGGGTGGGACAACGAGTGGGGACACGGGAGGTTCCAGAAGGAGAGGGCCAGGACGCAGCTGGCCAGGCAGTCCCCAGAGGGGGGCTGGATGAACAGGAGAATGCATGGGAGGGCTCTAGATGAGACCCCAGCCAGAGCCCTTCCCCTCAGCCAGGAACAAAAGGCCATGTGGCCAGGGACAGGGCCTGCCAGCCAACATCCATAGAGACCAACATGCCTGACAAGACAGGCTCCCTGAATATGAAGCGGCTAGGTAACTCTCTGTCCCCATGGGAAAGCTGTGGGGAAAGGCCCAGGAAAAGCCAAGGCTTAATTAAGTTTCTGCCATGCAGGAAAAGGGAGTCTAACTCACAGACGATGTGTATAGATTCCTTTGGTTCCTTTAGCTTTATGAAGCTTCTGGCCCTGCTCCAGGCCCACCATAGTCGCCCGGCACCATTGACTTCCTGTGTCATCCCATGAGGACAGAGAAGTGGTACCAGTGGCAGTTCTCAGGCAGGGTATGGAGGGGAGAGATGTGTAGATTGTCCAGTCCAACTGGGCACCTTGTGTACTGAGAACCTCTGATGATCATGGGTGCCCACTGTCCACCCACAGAGGGCATCCATCACCCTGTCCTTGACTTATTTATAAATGAGCTCAGATGGCCTCATGATAACCTGAAACTATTTCTGGAGCTATGTGGCAGGCTGTACTTCAGGGATTAGGAACAGCCAGGTCCCCTGGGGCTACGCTGGACTGGGCTTCAAGAGTAAGGGTGCTGTCCCCCTCCACACCCCTCTGTTTTCCTGGATTTGCCTTGCCTGCTTATGGGGATCACCAAGACATCCAGGACTTCTGAATGTCAGCATTAGCTCTTTCCTCTGCTTGGGGACAGCCATATCCATGTCTCTGGTGCCTCCATGACCCATCCTCCACCCCCATTCCTCCTGGCTTAGTTACTTTTGCATAGCTGAGACATATTACTCAGCATCTACAACTACAGGGAGGGAAGGTTTATTTTAGGACGGTCTCAGAAAATCTCAGCCATTCGTGAGCACTGGGAAATGGCAGGCAGGGTCCAGTGGAGAACAGCCACTCACGGCACAAGAGGAAGGAATCAAGGCAGCAGGAAGAAGCTGAGCAAGAGTACAACTCTCCAGGCCACATGCTCAGTAACCCATCGCCCCCTACTGGGCCCCGCCTCCCAACAGCACTTTAAGACCATCCATGATCCCCAGCATCAAACACAAGAGGCTTTGGGGGACATTCAAGACCAAACCATAACATCTCCCTTCTTCCCAATACTCCTCAGTAGGTCAGGATGAGCCCTGCCCCATAGCATGAGTCCTGGGCCCATTTCCAGGCCCAGCATGGAAGGTTTCCCTGGCTTTGCCAATGACCTGACCTATAGACTTAGGTCCAGAAACCTTTTGCTCTCCTTCGTGACAGCTGAACCACACACAGAGGCCATGGTCAGGATGGAATGGGAGGAACTGCGATCTCAAGTGACAAAGGCATTTAAAGCCACATGGTGAAAGTACAGTTAGGGTCTGGGCGTGCTTCTCTTTAAACCAAGACGTATCAGCCATTTGGTAAGATGAACGGTCTTGGGAGTAATGGGTTCCCCACCACCGAAAGTATTCAAGCAGAGAAAGTCACAGAATATGGAGACTAGGAAGAGTACCAGACACCCAACAGAGACTGCATTTAAAGGGGTGAAGGACACTGAATTCTGGGGCTGAGCAGCAGCTTACCTGGAGCAGGTCATTTGCCTCTCCCCACGCAGCTGCACACTGGGAGCCAAATCCTTCCTTTCCCTGGGACTGTGTGGAATATGCACTACTTCCTCATCCACCCTAGGAACTCCTTCTCACCCCCTCTGAAGACCTCCTTTTGCCCCAGTAAGGGTTAACTCACTCTCTCTCCCCCCACACTCCACTACTCCTTCTGAGAAGGTCAGGATATCAGTCACTCATATGTGCTGAGTGTAATCCGACCACATGATAAATCAGAGAAAACTCAGGATGTAGAATTCTATTTCAGCTCTGTGTGATCCTGGGCTCTCCAAGCCTCATTTGTGAAGTAGGGATAATAATAATATTTATTTCACCATTGATTTTTGTTTTGTTTTGCTTTTGTTTGTTTGTTTTGAGACAGAGCCTGGCTCTATAGTCCAGGCTGGTCCTGAACTCACTATGTAGTCCAGGCTGGCCTCAAACAGGTGGCAATCCTGCCTCAGCGTCCAAGTGCCAGTATTACAGGAGTGTGTCACCATGCCTGGTTAGTATGTGGTGCTGGGGGATTGAACCCAAGTCCTTACACTTGCTAGGCAAGGGCTCTATCTGCTGAGCTAAGTCCCAGCCCTTTGCATCATTGTTTTAAGAGATAGAATTGTAATAACATGTTTAGGATGTTACACAAAATGTACAAAATAAGTTAACTTATTTCTGGAAAGTAGCTTCGATTAGGTGGGCCAAGATGAGTCGTGAGCAGCAGTGGGCACTGGCCCTGGGCAAGGGGGAAGATCTGGCTGCCAAAGGGTCTAGGGGCTGAGGTGGAGATCCCCGAGGGGCTGGCAGTGCTCGGTAGGGAATCTGCATTAAAAACCAGCACGGATGAAGCAATTTATACACACCATGGACAAACCTCAAAGGCAGACACAGAAGGTCACATCTCGCAAGATTCTATTTTTACAAAATGTTCAGAGCTGGCAGCTCCATAGACACAGAAAGCAGATAAGTAATTGCCAGTGACTGGGGAGCGGGGAAGAGGCCAAGTGACAGCCTCATTGGTGTGGAGACTTCACTGTGGGGTGATGAACACAGTTTGGAAGGAGTCAGAAATAGCAATCGCACGGCACTGTGGGTATATCAAATTCCATGGAAGTGTTCACTTTCAAGTGGCTACTTTCATGTTACGTGAATTTCACCTGACAAAAGCACAAAAATAAATAAATAAATAAATAAATAAATAATAAATGAATAAATAAGAGCTCATTTCTTCCCACCTGTGCTCTGGGCAGTGGACGGGGAGAGGAGCATGTCCCTACTTGATGACAAGGCCACTGAGGCACAGAGAGGACTCCAATCTTGCTGGTGGTCACACAGCTCCTAAGTGACAGGGTAGGACATGTGCCCAGATCTGACTGCAGAGCTTGCACATTTTCTGCCACCACATAATCTTTCTGGAATATACTTCTCCTAGAGAGAGCTCTCAGCAGCCAGCTCTGAGTGAATACTAGCTTCGGTAAACAAAATACTGACTATCCCAGCAAAGCAGGTCATGTAGCTATTAGGGTGACCCTGAAATGTTTCCACAAAATGCCGGGAAGGCCTTGGCCACTTACCCTGGAATAGCTGAAAAGTTAATTTTTTATTTGTGATAAGTATGTTGGGCTTGGTGACAGCCCTGTGAGTGGCATTTCCTGTGACTTGTCTGGCTTTCAAGCATTAACCTCCACCCCAGAGGGGACCAGGCAGCTTAACCATTAACCCTGTGCCTCCAGCAAAGGGTCCCATAGCCCCTCCCAGCTCAGGTACCAGGACAGAGCCTTGGGGTGGATGCAGCACCTCTGGCTCAGCTCCCAAGACTTACAGTGGTGGTAAGGCCTGGGGACAGGCAGAGGCATTGGGGCCCTCTGTCTGGGGCCACCACAATCTTGCATGAGACCCAGGGGACACTGGTCCCTGCCTGGTTCTGATTCAGGCACCCTCCCATAGCCACTCTGTCTGACCCTGGGCAATTTCTCTTCTTTTCTCAGGTATATTTTGTTTTGCTTCTTTGTTTTGTTTTATTTTGGTACTAGAGATTGAATCCAGGACCTTCAGAGTGAGATACATCCCTATTCCATTTTTATTTTTGATTTTGAGACAGTGTCTTGCTAAGTCACTACGTTATTCAGGTTGGGCTTGAACTTGCTATCTTCCTGTTTCAGCCTCTCATAGCCCCTGGATTACAGACCTGAGCCACCAGACCAGGCTTCATCTCAGTTATTTTTGGGGCTTTTCCTCTCAATCACCACATCTGTTCTACTGTGCCTGAAGGATCTCTGGGCCTTGCTTTCTCAGCCACGTGCCGGACAGCCACAAGACCTTCTAGCGCACAGGGACCTCTGATGTGCTCTGCAAAGGCCAAATCCCAGAAAGTTGGGAGGCTGAGGCAGGAGGATTGCAAGTTCATTTGGTTTGGGGATGTAGCTCAGTGTGAAGGCCCTGAGCTACCTCTCTAGCACCACACACACACACACACACACACACACACACACACACACACAACGCTTTGCAGTATCAGACCCCTTTGGGCTCAGTGACACTTACAGAGGCCAGTATGCAAAGCAGAGTAGAGTGATGGGGCCGTTTAAAAAGGGTAAGGCCAGCTTGCTACCCTGCCAACCTGCCCTCCTTGGCTTAGCAGCCGGGACTTGGGAGTGTGTCTGGCCAGCAGCTCATAGGAAAGGCGCCATTCACCGGCAAGGCTGAGCATAAGCAGTCAGAGGCCCACGTGAGCCTTGACCACCCACACAGAGCTCAGCCTGGCTGCAGCACAGAGCTGAGGCAGAGGGGCCACAAGAGAAGCCCCCACTACCATGAGACCCTTGTCTTTGCTAACTAATTTACTCAATCCCCACCACAGTGTCATGAGGTCAGTAGATTGCGATCCCCTCTTAAAAATACACAAACTGAGCAGTGGAGGGGTGAGGCCTCTTACCAGAGTCCAGAGAGAGGCAGGGGCCCTGGGACTCCAGCTGCCTCTCCCTGCCCCAACCTGATGCTCAGTTCTGTGTCACCAGGCTCAGCCTGGCCTGAGTGCTGCAAGCCCAACCTGCTCTCATGTTCTTAGACGGAGTGTGCTCCTGGCGCTGCTGAACCCACACGGGGCGTCAGGGCACCAAGAGGGGAGCAGGGCGCTCCAGGCTCTTCTGCTGGTGACTCCAGGAGAGTGGGGTGGCTCAGTGCTTCTTGAGGAGGACTGGAGGACCAGGGACTTCTCTGCCCAGGGCAATCCCTGAAGAGCGGTGTATTAGTTACTTTTTCATTGCTGTGGCTCAATACCTTACATCCACAAAATTAGGGGAGGAGAGGTTTATTTTGGCTCACAGTTTCAGAAGGTCACAGTCCACTCAGGGGCAGCCAGAAGCCATGGAAGTACACAGCAGAGGCAGAAGGGGAGGCAGCTCCTCACCACATTACAAACAGGAAGCCAAGTCTCATCAAGTACAATATCCCCCCAGAGGAACTAGCAGCACATATGTACTTCCAGGTCCCGTGCCAGTGATCCATCCCTTCTGGTCCAGGCTCAGTGTTCCACCCTTTCCAGGTGTGGAAGGTGTGGTAAGTTCCTACTACATGCCTGTAATCCAATCTACATGCCTGTGATCTACCCCCCGAGACCAGTTCCCAATCTCCCAACAGCACATGGTTCCATAAATAATCCATAACATCCAAATACATGAGAATTTTTGGGGACATGCCAGATCCAGATCATAATAAGCAGTCTTGTTGAAGAGCAATGGTCAGGGCTGGACTGATCATCTAGGCACACTGTGACACGCCAGGCAATCCAGAAACATTCACATCCTCTGTGAGGGCCTCAGCCACCTCTAAGGCACTTCCTCAGCTCCCATTCACCCACTAAGGCCAGCCCTTTGTTGTGTTCGTACTCACTTGTTCACTGCCAGTCAGTCAACAGACATACCCAGTATTCCATCTACGCAGGCTCAACATAACCCTTCCTTAGGCGGGGGCCAGGTTGACCAGCAAACACATCTCTACAATACAGTGCAAAGGTACCAGAAGAGACAGAAACAGGGGTCCTGCAGGAGGCAGGTGGCCAGCAAAATTGGAAGTGCCACAGACACTTGGGACACTGCTCCTGGAGAAGTCTAAAAAGCCCAGGTGTTGGCAAAAGGAGGAAGAGAGGGAACCGTGTTTTGGCAGAGGGATCAGCATGGGCAAAGGCTGAAGGTATGAAAGAGATTAGCCATGGAGCAATTTGGGTCACGTTTGGGGTGGAGTTGTATTCAAGGGCCAAGCCAAGAAGCACTAGAGAACAAGGGACTTTAGTTTTGTTTTGTACTGGGGATCAAACCTAAGGTCACATTACCAGAGTCGTGTCCCTAGACCATTTATTTATTTATTTTCATTTTGAGACAGGGTTTAGCTAAATCTCCTAGACTGGTCTTAAACCTGTGACTCTCACATCTCAGCGTCCTCCAGGTGTGCACCACCACACTCGGCCCAAGGAGACATTTAAAACACATCAAATGGGACCTAAAGCTTACCACTATCTCTGCAACTCAGCATTCAAGGCCCTTTCTCTCAGGGGACTCTCTTTCGGAAAGGACAGATAGGAAGAAGGCAGATGGGGCCCCAGGGCACCCAGGCTGCCCTCCTCAGCACGTTCTTTCTGCTGAACCAGACAATGTCCAGAGTAGCAGGAGGACTGGAGAGTCATGAGCTCTCAACTGTGTCTCCAGGAGGGGCCCAGGCCAGAAGAGAAAAGACAGGGCTCACACCAAGGGAGCGTAGCTGGCCCTGCTCCTGTCTGTGCTGCAGTGATGAGGAACTGGCTGGAACCATTTGCAGCACCAGTGAGGCTGGCCTCTGTTGCCCACACACCTGGCAGCTCACAGTGCCAGTGCTGGGTCTCCTCGCTCCCTTCTTCTGCAGCCTCCGCCTCACTTGACACCCACACCTGCACCCCCTTTCACACCCAGCCCTGTTCTCGGGTCTCAGCTCTGCACCTCTGAAGCTGAGCCCTTACCCCAGATCCTCATCTTCCTTCACTCCTTTCTCTAAGGGCTCAAGCCAAACACATAGGGACCCTAGGTTTCCCTCCCTGCGCCGTGCCGGGGATCCAGCTCATGGTCCTGTCTGCCTGTCATTTACCCTGAAGTGGCTCCTTCTCACCCACAGACCATCAGAGCAGACCCTGCCTTCCCTTCCTTGGTCCCAACCACTCCTGTGCCTGCAATCTTACCGCCCACTGCTGGTCCTGTAGCACCTTGTCTGGGGGCATTGTCCAGCTATGGGAGCCCATTCCTCAGCAGGCTGGAACGAATTCTGCCTCTGCTTCTGGCTGCTGGGGAGTGGGTGGCTAAGGACTCCAGCACCTTTGCCACTCAGAAGCGTGTGCAGCACTGAGGTCCTCAGGGCCCCGAGAGGAAAGCTCTGGGTGCCCAGAGCGGTAACGCAATGTCTGCCAGCCTCCTTCTCTGCCCATGTCTCCGATCCCACAACTCTACTCCTCTCCTGCCTCTGAGGAGCTCAAAGAAAGAGGCCCTGTCTAGTCCAGCAATCAGCATTGCTTGCCCACTCCACAGCCTCCCGTGGTCTCCCCCAAACCTCCTGGTGTCCTTCCCAGCCCGCCTTCCACACTGTTGCAAGGTGATCTTTCAAAACACAGGCGATCACACCACTCACATCTCTGACTGTCCAGAGCTTTCCATGGCTCTAACACCAGGACACGAGTCCTCCACACGGCTGATGAGCCCCTACAGTCAGAGGCCTGCTGCTCCCCTGTAACTCTGAGCCTGGTACCGATCTGGCACGCTCAGTTCTCAGCTCCAACATCACTTCTCCAAGAAGCCTGTGGAGAGCTGGACCCATCCAGAGCCCAGGTGCTACCCTCAAGCACAGCAGCATATGATCCTCAACTCACTGCCATTTTCTATGAATCTGCAATAAGTTGGTTCAAGTCCCCAGCACCACCTAGAGTTGGTGTGGTTGTGGTTGAGACTGCCTGCTGCACGTCCTTCTCTGTCACTAGCAGAATGTGGTTTTGCTCAAGAAGGCCACACAACACAGCTTTTTTTTTTTTTTTAAATCTGAATCTCCAGCCTCACTGCAGCCATGGTTGGCTGTGCAGTCCAGTTTTGACCAGGAAGTAAGCAGAAGCCACCTGAAGAGCTGGAGTCCCAGCGGCCATTCTACCACCATGAGGACGAAAGGCACACAGGACATGAGAATTCAGAGGAATCTGGAATGCGTGACACCTTGGAACTTGGCACCAGCTCTGACTTTTTGTAATACTAACAAAGAGGTCCCTATTTGGTGAAGCCAGCAGCCCATCGTGGTTCTCCGTGTGCTGTGAAATGCGTTCCTAAGAGCTGACGGGGCTCTAGGCACCTGCCACTGCTCCCGTCTGATCTCAGGACATGCTGCACGCATAGTTTTTGAATGAGTGCCCCAACCTCTTAAAAGATATGTATAAATGGAGACTCAGAGACATTAAGTAATTTGTTCATGATCCGGCATCCAATTTAAGATGAAGGTAAAAATCACAAAACATGCACTTAACAATTCTTCATTTAAAGCGTAGATGTCAGTGTCATTGAGTGCAATGGCATGCAGCCTTCATCTCTTGGGATCTGAGACACTTCAGCACCCCAAGGAAACCCTGCGCCCATCAGCCATCACTCCGCGCCATCCCTCTTCTTGTCTCTTGTCACCACTGAGCCAATTTCTGCCTTTACAGATTTGCCTAGTTGGGAAGTTTCAGACGGATGGAATCACGTGATGAGCACCAAATTTTTGTTGCTGGTCTATTTCACTTAGCATCACCTTTTTAGGGTTCATCCCTACAGTATCTTACCTAGTCTTTCTTTCTTTGTTTCTCTCTCTTACTTCCTTTCTACCTTTCTTTCTACACGGAGCTGAGCATGGAACCCAGCGGCTTGAGCAGGCCAAGCAAACCCTGAGCAGGCCAAGCAAACCCTCTACCAAAGAGCCGCACTCCCAGCCCTGGGGACGCCTTTCTAAAGCTGAACGCTGTTCACTGTGTGCAGGAGGCATGTTTTGTTACCCATCCATCAGCTGATGGGCGAGTGGGTTGTTTCCGCCTCTTGGCTATGAACATTCAGCTGCAAACATTTGTTTGGATATTTGCAGCAGGTTCTTTTCTTAACGGCACGCCTTTAGGTGATAGAGAGTACGAGAAAAGGTAAGGAAAAGGACAGAAAACAATTCACATTTCATACAAAACTGGCGATATTTAAATGTTGATTAATAGTAATTAATATTTAAATTAGCAACATTTGCAAAGCCCCTGTATTTTACACAGGTTTTGACACCAGGAACTGGTTAGTTGAAGACCATTATTTTCCCAAGGGCGGTGATGGGGTTGGGTGGGGACGGGGCGCGCGCATAGCTGTGAAAGGACAGCAGTTGCGCAGGAGGCGGGGAGCCGGGAGGCAAGTTCCGCTTCCTGTGGGACCAGCAGCACTCAGAGCCTGACGGGAGCAGCTGACTGGAGGTGGAGCCTCACCTCTGCCCAGTGGTTCACAGCGCATCTGTCCCAGCCACCAGTCTTTTCAAGGCCACCGACCTGTACAGATCCACGGGCCGGGCCAAACCCCTGCCCAGAGTGAGCCTCGTACCTGGTCCTGGCGGCTCCGGCCCCAGGTCGCCTTTCCTCTCCCTGGAGAGCTCGTGCAGGCACTGGTCCTGTTCCTGGCGCAGCACGCGCAGCACATCACACAGTCGGGGCAGGGATCCCACCTGCAAGTCCAAGACCGAGGGTGCTCACAGTTGCTGCCCAGCCCTCCTCCCGCACAAGCAAGATGGGGCCACATAACGGAATTCAAAAAGAACAAGGCAAGCCCACAAGACGTTCCTAGTCCGCGGGAAGCAGAGGCTGCCCCTGCTGGGAAAGAGTGCGTACACAGCCCGGCAGCCATGATGCCCTCATCATCTGTAACTTGTCCACTGCAAATCTTAAGTTCTTGGGGGATCCCACACCCAGTAAGCTGTTTGTTTCCTGAGCATCCTGCTCTTAGTCTCTAATGTTTATTATTTTATTGCACTTCTACGGTGTAGGTATCTCTGCTTCTAGAAGCATAGCTTTGATTCAGACACTTCTTAGGAAAGTTAGCCATCCCAAGGTCCCACCGAAGAAGGAAGCACAGACAAGCGTGACTACAGGAAGGAGATGAGCAGGGGCTGGAGGAAGGACAGGCGCCACCCTGGCTTCCTGGCTCTCCATGAGTGACACGTCTATGGCTCGGTTACCTCATTAGTGCCAATCACGTGAAATGGAACAAGAACACAACGGAACAGATGGATGAGAGGGATTCCGATTCTCCCTACAAAGTCTGTACGTAGGATTTTAATATTCAAGGCCCTTTGCATACATCAACATATCAGTTCTTGGAATACTTCTAAGAAGAGACTGAGAAAAAAAGCTGTCTCGTGAGCCATTGTGGCCTATGGAGGTGACCAGGGTCATACATTCAGGGCTCTGGATTTTACAAATGAGCCTTCCAAGAGGTCAAAGATCTGGTCTGACCCTCTCTTCCCAGTCCTCCACTAATGTTTTGTAGACAGAAATTCCATCATAAGGAACAGGGGGAAATGTCCCTGGGGACAGAGCCAGACTCCAAAATGGCCTAAAGAAACGAAAACTCTGGGCAGAGGACAAGCTACTGCAGAGACACTGGGCCACTCAGCTCTGAGAGTACGTCACGCTCCTTCCTTCCCACCTCTGGGTCCCAAGCTTCTGTCACGCACTTCTATTATAACAGAGCAAATGACTTCAGGGGGATGGGGATGGAATGCAGGGCTTCCCACATCCACTGAACCACACTCCTGGTCCCTCCTGACTTAATCTCACTTTTTGTATTTAGGCTTTTAGATGAAAGAAATATAGCAGTCCCTTGGGATCCACATAAGAAACTGGTTCCAGGGCCATCCCTCCAACCACAGTAAACCAAAATCTACAGATACTCACGTCTCTTATGTAAACTAACTGAGTATTTGCCTAGAAAAAATATATATGTATACATATATATATATATATATATATATATATATATATATATATATTCACAAATATTTCGGAGTCTAAATTATTTGTAACACCTAATACAACCTAATACAATGTAAATGTTTTACATTAACTGTTACATTGTTTAGGAACTAATAACAAAGAAAAAAACTGTATCTGTTCAATTCAGACCTTTTATACTTTTTAAAAAATTTTCAAGCCATAAATGTACAACTCACAAATACAGAGAGTTGACTGAGATTTCCATAAGAACACAGTCATTGTCAAGAATATAACTGTCAAGAGTGTACCAACACAGCTCACAGGATCCCTTGTCCTCTTCCCCATGGGGTCTTACCCAGCCCTAGCTGAAGCCCACCATTTCTAGTTCTCCCTGTCTAGAGAGGAAAATCCCAGGTGTAGTGGGAAGGTACAGCCTTGTAGGGCTGCGTTCTGTTCAGAGCCACTCTGAGACTCACATCACTCTTGAGGTTTAAAAAGAGATAGATGATCAGAAGAAGTACAATCTTTTAGTGAATTTAAGTAATCTTATATATATTAATGGTCACAAAAATATCCCTAGCCTTTGGCCAACAGATTCTATTTCTGGGGATCCATCTTGTCTGTGGGGACAGCTGTGCACAGATGGACTCCACCTCCAGGAAAATTGGACAGGTGGACTTTTCTCTATTTTTCCCAGTAAGTACAAACAAAACTCTGGACATGAAAAAAGAGGAGGAGGTAAAGGAGAAAAGGGAGGAAGAGAGGGAGGGGGAGAAGAGGAGGAGGAGAGAAGGAGGAGGTGGCAACCCTTAAAGGTGACAAGTAGAAGGTAGGTAGGTCAGGGACTTTGAGGCCTGAGGACTGACATGAAGGTGAGTTCCACCTTATATATCATGGAGCAGTCAACCTAAAGAAAACACTGCCACATGAAGAGCAACAACAACAAAGCCCCAGGAAGTCTGGTTTCTCCAGCCAAACACCAAGGGACTCTTAGTAAGAAAAACCAAATAAAGAAAGAAAGAAAGAAGGAAGGAAGGAAGGAAGGAAGGAAAGAAAGAAAGAAAGAAAGAAAGAAAGAAAAAAGAAAAAAAACCAAAAAAAAAAACCTACCTTTGAAACAGTGACTATCCTGGTTCAGCAAAACACCAGAGAAAAGACCATGACTCTACCCACCCCCACTTCTCTAGAAAGGCCCAAAAGGAGCCAGGATTCCCACCTCTGTCAGGCTGCAATATGATACCCAGCCTTGGTGATACAGTAGGGTGCTATGTGTGCTCTTGGGCCCCCAAGCCAGTGGAGACGATGTTCACTCCCAACTCAGAAATAACAAGACTTGCCTCCACCATTCCCCACACGATGATGGAAAGTCACAAGCCACCCTTGCTGCAATGATAGTGGACACTGAACAGAAGTTGGTACTCCCACCTCACCCTTCACCCAGGAACCAGAAGTGACCCCTCCCCTTCTATGTGCTAGATGAAGCAGAGTAGGGCAGGGTGAGCTTCTATTTCCTCCTGGCAAGAAAGTGGCAACATCCACCCACAACCTTCACCAGTCAAAAAACAAACCTAATAAGAGAAAAGCTTCAGATAATAGCCAGAGTCTCATAATGTAATATGAAAATGTTCAACTTTTAAAAATCACTTACTACACTGAGAACCAAAGCAATCTCAAAGTGAATGAAAAGAGACCAGAAAGGTATTTTCAAAAGACAGAAACAAAAAGATGAGAAAATAAAAATCAGAGATCAAATGAAAAATTTTAAACTGAAAAACATAACTAAATTGCAAAGGTCAGTAGCTGGACCAAACAGCAGAATGGTGTGGGTGGTAGGCAGGGGTTGGGAGGTAGAATAGGGAAAAAGAACCAGCAAGCTAGAAAATAGAACAAGAAAAAGTACTCAACCTAAACAACAGAGAAAATAAACTGAGTATAAAAATGAGCACAAATGAGTAGATCTCTAGGAGCCTGTGGTAGTCTCTTTAAAAGTCTAATGTTTGTTTCTCAAAAATTTCAGGAGAAACAGAGTGTGGAGTTAAAAGAATGTTCCAAGAAACACAGGCTAAAAAATAAAAACAAAAAATTTAAGACATACACATATATAAGTTCAATAGGCTGAACGAATCCCAAAGAGGCCATATCTAAAGAAGTCCAAACCAAAGCACATCATAATATTTTTAAAAAGAGAGAAAAACTAAAGACAAAGAAAAAAATTTGAAAAACATTCACAGAAAATTTGCCCTTTACTTACAGGAAAAAAGAAAAGAAAAAACAACTAGGACGACAACCATTGATCCACAGAAGATGAAAGAAAGTGAAACAACATTTTTCAGGTACCTGAAACAGAAAAAAACCCTGTCAACCCTGTATCTTCTATTCAGTAAATATATGCTTCAGAATTAAAGAGAAAATCAAGACACTTCCAGAAGAGAAAAGCTAAAATAATCTGTTTCTAGATGTATCCTAAAATAATGATTAAAGGAGATTCTCTAAACATGAAGGAAAAGATCAAAGAAAAAAACTAGTACACCAGGAACCTAGTTAGGGGAAATGTAGGCACATATTTTCCTTTTTTCTCTTCAGTTTTCTAAATTATGTTAATATTTGAAGCAAAAATGACACCATTGATGTGCTCCTAAATATATTTAAGATAAGTACATTATAAGTGAGGGATGGTAAAGGGATATGTATGGAGGTAAAACTCTAGGTTACTTGAAGTTACACATCTATAATGTAATACCTAGAAGACTCTGAAAGCTATTTAGAGACACACTCAGAAACACTGTAGGTGAATCAAAATGGGATTTAAAAACTTGTTCAAAGCTGGGGTGAGGGTGCACGCATGTACTTCCAGCACTCTTGGGGTCTGAGCAGTTTCAACCCAGCCTAGCCAACGTAGCAACTTAGTGAGATCCTGCCTCCAAATAAAAAATACCAAAGGAAAAAAAAAGAAATGTTTAGGTGTAGATCTAATAAACATATGAAACATTAATGGTGAAAGTTACATAATACTGATGAAAGACCTCAAAGGTCTAAATAAAGGGAGAGACACTGAAATGCTTCTTGAGTAATGAAGGGTTCCATTTCCTGTTAAGCCTATTGTAAACTGTTGTGATTTGGATCTGGAATGTCCAAAAGTCTCATGTGTTTAGATATTATGGGTTGTCTACAAAACCATGTGCTGTTGGGAGATTGGGGCCTGGCTGGAGGGGCGGATTATGGGCAGGTAGTGGAAGACAGGCATGTGGCTGAGTATAGATAGTAGGCACCTGGATTATAGATGACAGGCATGCGAGGGATTAGGGGCTTAAACCTGGGAGGGGAGGAACCCTAAGGATGGGCCCGGAAAGGGCAGATCACTGGGATAGGACCTAGAAAGATACATGCCACTTCCCTCCTTCCTTCTGGGGCTTGACCTGGCTTCCTGTTTGCAATGCTGTCAGGAGCAGCCCCTCCTCTACCCGCATCTTGTTCTCCTGCTGTTACCAGCTGCTCATGAATGGACTCTGACCTTCTGAAACTGTGAGCTAAAATGGAACTTCTTCTCCCCAGATTTGTGCATGCTGGTTATTGAGTCACAGCAATGAAAAAGTAACTATATTCCTCCCCTCTGACAAGGTTCCACCTCTTCACAGCACAATGCTCTATAACATCCAAATATACAACAAACAGCCACCTGGAAGATGAGTTGGCAGGAGATGTGAAATAGTCTAAATCATCTGGGAGAGGGGGCGTGTCTAGAGACGAATATGTCATCAATATGGGAAAACAAATTTATATGTACATTTTATGCATACATTTACTTTAAAATTATTAAATACAGGCTTCTGTGAAATGCATTGGAGAAAGGGATAAGTGAAATGAAAGAATTACTGAATATTATATAAAATTTTCCTCAAGAGGACTCATTTTCTAAAAGATGCCTTTAAACAGTCTTAAAACTTGAGTTTGTGTTAGTATGGTTTCCTTTTTTCTTATGCTAATAAAATATAAAGTCTACTAGTAAACAAGGAGCTTAAAGTGGAAAATAGAAGTTTTCTACCCTAATCTTCACTTGCTGTCTAGATGACACTGTTTTCAGTTATTTTTAGTTATTTTAATTTCTGTGTCCATTCAAAATTATGTTCTAACACTGTCTTAGTTTATTGAGACACGTAAAAATTTCCTATTATGGAAGACAAAAAGAATCAGATGTTTTTCAAGCTTTCTGTGAACTTTTCTTGCCTTTAAATTATAAATACTCCAATTAATCTTTAGTGAAAGAAATAATCTGTATTGATAATGACCTTCTTTGACCATGAAATATTGTTCACTGCTGAGTCAAGTCACATAAAACAATTATGTATCTCCTGTGTTTTTGCACATTTTGTTTTTTCTGAGGTCAGTAAATGCTGTGTTTGTTTTTTCATTTGATTAGTCTTTGTGTCCCTCTGGCCAATTTTTCCAAGGGATCCCAAGCTCTGTCACATAACTATCAACAATCCTACTACTTGCTTTTCCTCTGGAAATTTCTCTCTCCCACATTCTTCCCTCTGCCTGCTCTTCTGCTGTCTGTGGTTTGGTGTTGGGGTGTCCTCTCCCCTTTTCTCCTGCCTACAGTCCATTTTCTATATTCCATGTCATTTTCTTCGCCTTTCTGTCTTGCTTCACAGAGGCACAAAATTCTCTATTAACTTAACATACATGGGTAGTAACTCGTTTTCAGTACTAGAGATTCAACCCAGGTCCTCACATATATAGGCAAGTGGCCTCCCTCAGCCTTGGAACTAAATTTTCTAGTCTTTGTAGGTGTGAAAAGTTTGATTAGAAAACTAATGATTTGGGTGGAGAATTCTAAGTTTAAATATCTTTCCCCTGTGGTTTGAAGGTATTTCTCTTTTCCTTCCAATTGATAAGAATTTCCTGATTGCAAATCTTTTGTACATGATTTTTTTTTTGTTTTCCTTTTAAAGTTATTTAGGATTTTCTTTGTTTTTAAGTATTTTGAAATAACTTGGTGGAAATGGTTTTCTTTTGCTCATTGATTGCATATACATGAAAGGTGCTATTCTTCATTTCTAGAAATTTAAAATATTTTATTTATTTTGTTGTCCCTCCCCATTCATACTAGTTGAATACTGGACAATCTAGACTGGATTGTACTTGTACCATTTTATCTTTCCCTATTATCCTACCATTTCCTCTTTGTGATGCTTCTGGGAGATTTCCTTGACATTATCTGTGGAGTCTTTTTAAACTACTGTTTGTTTTTATACATTTCATTTCCAAGAAACCCTTCTCAGTGCTAGATGCTTTTTCATATCATCCTCTTCTTATTCTTTGGCTAAAGAATCTGTTTTTAAAAATTGTTTCTTAGTCCAATTCTACTGCTGTCATGGAGTACCAGAGACCCAGGTAATTTATAAAGAAAGAAACTTATTTGGCCCACTCTTCTGGTGGCTGGGAATCCAGCAGCATGGTGCCAGCGTCTGGTGAGTGTTTTTGGACTGCATCGTGACACGGAGAAAAGGCAGGCTGCCACATCAAGAAAGCAAGCATGCACGCACGTGTCTCTCCTCTTCTCATAAAGCCAGTGGCAGATCCTGGGGGCTTCACTCTCAATGACTTCATTTAACTCTCGTTGACTTCCAAAGGCCCCATCTCCAAATATCAACATGTAAACTTGAGGATTAAGTTTCCAACACGTGAACTTTAGGGGGACACAGCCAAATCATAGCAACTGCTATTTCTGGATATGAGTCGTGGCACTGGATTTTAATTTTTTTCTCCTGTCTGCATGGTCTCTGTCTCCTCTGAGCACCATATTTGAGTGATTTTGTTTCCTTCTGCTTTATTTGCACCTTGGAGCCGTTCCTCAATGTCTTATGTAAGCCTGAGATACTAACGCCATCCCAGGACCCCAGGGCCTTGGCAGCTTGTTGACCTTCGCTGTCACACAATCAGGCTGAGAGGAGCCCGTAGCCAGGATGTCGGTGACTCTCCTCCCTGTGGTGGCCTTTCCAGGGAGCCGCAGGCCCATTGGGCAGCTGTTCTTCTACCCACTGTCAGTATTTAGGATAGCATTTCTACACTCCTCTCACTCTTTCACTCATTTTCTACTTTTCAGAGATTTCTCAAAGTATCTGTTTCCATGTTGCCTCCTACTTCATTCTTTGGCTTTGTGGGTTTATGCCCTTTATATTCTTTCACTGTCATTTTAAGGGTGTATTTGGGGCAGAGTAAAAACAGGTGCCCAATCTGCTATTGTACATAGGGTATCCTGTGTATATTTTTTTAGTTCTCCATAAAATTAGTAAGAGACTGTCAAAGAAAAATCACTAAATGGCACTTTTTTCTATTAGTATTGCATTTTTAGCCAAAGAAAAATATGCCTGCAATTCTGTAATTGCAGCCCTCTGGGAGGCTGAGGCAAGAGGATCACAAGCTCAAGCCCAGCCTGAGAAATTTAGTGACTTAGTGAGACCCTGTCTCACAATCAAAAATAAAAATGGGCTGGTAATGTAGCTCATTGTGAAAGCCATGGACTCAATTCCCAGTACACACAAACAAAAAAGGAAAACACACACACACACACACACACACACACACACACACACACACACACACACACATAGTGGTGGTTTGGATCTGGAGTGTCCCCCAAAAGCCTCATGTTTCTATGGATACTGTGTAGTGTTGGGAGGTGGGGCCTGGCTGGAAGGGGGTGGGTGCTTGGGACTTGACCTGAAGGGGCGTGTGCTCATTCCACCCTCCCAGTGTCTCTCTCTTCCACCATGATGTGCAGATCTCTGCAGCTGGAGCTCTGGGTCTGGCTCTGCCTCCACTCTAGCTGTGCCTTGTGCTTCCATCCCTTTCCAGTCACCCACCAGTGAATGGACTGAGACATTTTGAAACTGTAAGTTACAATAAATCTTTCCTCCTTAAGTTGTGGATGTCAGGAATTGAATCACAGCAATGAAAAAGTAACTAAGACAAAAATTGGTGCCAGAGAAGTAGGGTCGTTGCTGTGACTTTACCTGACCATGTGGGTTCACAGAGGTTTCCACCCAGATTTCAGAGGAAGGCCTTGGAGGCCAGGCAGTGTGCCCCTGGGAGGGAAATTGTGAAGTTGTAAAGGAGAAGCCAAAGGTGCAGTGGAGAAGCCAGGAGCATGGATCATCTCTGACGACAGCTGCCAGAGGTGAGCAGACAGAGAAAATGGAGACTACAGCCAGCTGTGATGCTGTAGGAGCTGGGCCACCTAAACCCTTTAGAATGCATGTCTGGCCCCAGTTTAATCCAGGTGCTGTTCTACCTGGGACTATAGGATTTAATCCTTGCCCTGCTGGGTTTAGGAACTCTTTTGGCCCTATTGCCTTTTCCTCTCTTTTGGAATGGAAATGTTTATGCTAGAAGTGCTTAGCTCTATGGTTTTAGCAGCTGAGAGTTTGCCTTGCGTCTCAGAGCAGACTTTGAACATGGACTTTTTGGCAGTGCTGGAACTATTGGGACTTTGGCAATTTTTGAAAAGGCACTAATTACATTTTGCTTAAGGAGGTGCCCATGAGTTTTTTGGGGGCCAGGGCTGGAATGTGGTGGTTTGAACCTGGAGTGTCCCCCAAAAGCCTCATGTTCCTATGGATACTGTTTAGAGTTGGGAGGTGGGGCCCAGCTGAAAGTGGCTGGTGCTTGGGGCTTGCTTGGAGGGGGTTGTGCTGGTTCTGCCCTTCCTCCCAGTCTCTCTTGTACCACCGTGTTGTGAAGATCGCTGCTCCTGGAGCTCTGGCTGTGGCCTACCCACGCCAGCCCTGCCATACGCTTTCATGAATGGACTGAGACCTTCTGAAACTGTAAGCTACAATAGATCTTTCCTCCCTAAGCTGTGGATGTTGGATATTGAGTCATAGTGACAAAAAAGTAACTAACATATATATACTCTTTTCTCTTTAGCTTCCAATTTTGCCTAAGCCATCATTACATCTGCAGTTTTTATATTGCTACAACCATGTCAAAGTTTGACTTTCTAAATATTTAGGAAAGAAACATTTTGCTGTAAAATTTTTGAATTGTTTTCCTGGAAATTTAAATCAATTATTTTTTCTTGTTGATCACAAAATCCATAGACCTTGGAGGCCTCCTCAGTTTCTTCCCATGACTATACTTCTGTGCTTTGGGTGGAACAGCCTAACATAATGCTGCCAGCACCTTTCTGGACCTTTCTTTAAGGACTCTCTTTGACTTCCTGAATGAAAATCCTTTCAAGGCCTGTTGCAGAACTGAAATGAATATTCATCCATTGCTGTTCTGGTGAACTCCACTTTTTATCCTGTATTTTCAATTCAGTTTTGGTTTTATTAGAGTACAGTCTATGGTAATTTTTTAAAGAACAGTGTTACCAACCCCACAGTCTGGAGACCAACTTCCCTGCCTGTGTCTCTCTAGGTGAAAAGGGAGGAGAAAAGGGAGCGGACTGTGCCCTCCTCTGGCATCAGGGAGGGCCCTGCCCTCTTGAACTCCACCCTCTCCTGTAGGCGCTCTTCCCAACACAATTGCTAAAATCAAATTTGGAGGAAAATACAAATTTAATATAAAATGAAAATTAAAGAAAGAAAGGTACTTAAGTTGTAAACTTTCTGAGTTTTTACACATTTATATATGTTTCTGTAGGCAATATCATGTTTTGTCTCACTCAACCCCTAGTCAAGGTTGGCCCTCTCTCTCTCTCTCTCTCTCTCTCTCTCTCTCTCTCTCTCTCTCTCAGCACTTTTTCCAGGTAATAGAAGTATTTTTAAGTATCTGCTCAATAACTCCTCTTCAGGAAGAATCTTCCATCTTTGTGTTCGTTAGTTTCTGCTGTATGGCCCCACTTCATTAATTGGACCATAGGATAAAAAATAATCCAGTTTGGGACAACCTAGCTTCTCTTCTTTTGGTAGTTAGTACTGCAATGGGAGTGAGGTCAATCTCCCTTTCCTAAACCACACGGGACAGCCATACTCTGACCTTCCTATACATTCTGTTCAGTCTATACACCAATATAATAAAGAAGACCTCAACGTAAGAAAGGAAAGATTCAAGTGGATTCTGCTAGGTATTATATGGTTCCATTTTGAACTCTTAAATCTGAGAGGGGGAGTAAAATGTGGGAGGACATACAGTAAAAATCTATTAAATTCTGAAGAAAGCGATGAAACCGAGTATCATTTTCTTTCCACTCTTCATAATATAATACTTGTCTGTCAACTTGAGACTGGAAAGAGTCTCAAGGGGGGAAATGAAGGAATAAACAAGACAGCTTATGCCATGAAAAATAAGAGGTGGGAATTCACTGCCATTTAACCAGTTCAAAATAGAAAAGGTCCATATCTTAGTTACTCATTTATTGCTAGCACACATTACCCAACACTCACAACTCAACGGAGGAAAAATTTGTTTTAGCTCACAGTTTCAGAAGGTCCCAGTCCATTCATGGGAGGCTGGAAGTGGTGGGAGCACATAGTGGAGGCCTCACTAGAGAAAAGCCATACATGACATCACAACAGGAAGTTGAGTCGGTGAGGAAAGGGGAGCTATCATGTATCTTTCCAGGTCATGTCCCAGAGATCCACCTCTTCCTGGTCAAGCCCCAGTGATTGGCTTCTTCCAGCCAGGCCCCACCTCTTCATAGTACATGGAATCCATAGCTATTTCACAACCCCCGAACACATGAGGTCTTTTGAGGACATTCCAAATCCAAACCTTAACAATCAGCAAACATTTATTGGGTACTAATGATATGCCCAGCACTGCTCATCACTGAGGACATAAGATGAATGAGATGTGGTTCCTGCCCTTGAAGCTCTTGATCTCCTAAGAGCTGCAGAAAGGGTGATAGGTACACAATGGCCAACGGCAGTACTGAGTCCATAGGGTACCCAGGAGAGGATTTGGGAGTGGGCAGGGAAAGTGGAAACGCCTTGCTAGGAAAGGCAATGCTTGCGCCAAGTGCGAAAGCGAGAGTAGAATATCCAGAAGGTGACGAGGAAGGAACTGCCAGGCAGGGAGCCCCTTATAGGAAAACATGGATATGGGAATAGTGGGACTCTCAAGGGAAAGTCCAGGGGTCAGGAAGGCAAGAAGCAGGGGCAGGGCTGCTGGGAGAGGCAGCAGTCAGATCACAATGGACCAAAAGTAGCAGCAAGGACCTATGGGAGGTGGTTCCACTGTTTAGACAGGAAGTCTGTCTTAGCCAGAGCAGCAACATCTCACAAAGAAGAGAGCCCAGGTGGCACATAAATGAAGTCATTTTTGCAGGTATAGGCAGTGGGCTGTGTGTGAGCTTAAGGCAGAGGACAATAGTTTACATGGGTATGAAACGAATGCTTTGTTAGCAGATGTGAGAATCCTAATTTTACCAATATGACAGTGTTCAAACATGTGACCCTAAGTAGCTAGGTTATAAGGGCTCTGTATCCCCTGAATGGACAATGCCCTAACCACTGGAGTGGGTTGGCTATTCCAAAAGGATGAATTTAATCCTTTTTCCTTCCCTTTTACTGTTTGACTGTCTTCTGTCTGTCTCTGTCTCTGTCTGTCTGTCTGTCTGTCTCTCTTTCTCTCTCTCTCATGCTCTCTTGCCCTTCTTGCTCTCACCATGACATAAGGCATAAGGCCTTCTTCAACTGTTTTTTCTCCTTCTTGGAGTTCCCATACAAAATAAATCTCTTTTTTGTTAATAACCCAGACTCAGGTATACTGCTATCACCCAAAACCGACTAAGATATATGATTGTCCTAGGTAGAACCAGAACTCGAAAGTAAGTGTCTAGTGCATGAAAATAAGCAAGAATATGAGAAATGCTCAGCATCCTTGGTCACAGAAATAAGAAGCAAAACCAAAATGAGATCATCTTACTCCTGTTAGGATAATTACTACCAAAACGACAAAAGATAGCAAGTGCTGGCCAGGATGTGGGAGCACTTGCACAGTGACAGAGGAGAATGGAAGCCCGTGCAGTCATTTTGAAAACAGTATGAAGGCTCCTCAAAAACTTGGAACCCAGCTACAATATGAGTCAGCATTCACTTCCATTGCTAGGTATCTATTCAAAGGAAATGTATCAACATTTCATACAGTGTGTGGACTCCTGTGTTCACTGTAGTACTATTCTCAACAAGTAAGATATGGAGTCAGCCATGAAATGTCCATCAAGAGATGAACAGAAAAAACTATTAGCCAGATGGCATGCATGCACACACAAACATGCACTCCCTCTCTCTCTCTCTCTCTCTCTCTCTCTCTCTCTCTCTCTCTCACACACACACACACACACACACACACACACACACACAAATACTGTTCTGCTTTTTAAAAAAGGAGCACATCTTGGCCCTAATGACAACATGGCTGAACCAGAAGGATATTACACTAAATGAAACACACCAGTCACAGAAAGAAAAATAGTGTATAGTCTCATTCATATGTGGAATCAAATAAGCCAAGCATATTTTAAGAAAATCAGAGAGTGAAATGGGGCTTACTTGGAGCTGTGAAGTGGGGCACAAGGGGAGATGTTGGTCAAAGTGTAAAAGTTGCATATGGATGGTGACTAAGTTTGGTGACCTGGTGTAAAGTGTGATCACCACAACTGGAACATCATATCATTTTCTGAAGAATTTCTAAGAGTAGGTTTCAAGTGTTCTCATTATATACACACAAAAAATGGTAGCTATGTAAAGAGATAGTGTGTTTACTTACTTGGGCTGTTTATAATTTGATCATATATATATATCAACTTATTATGTTGTACACTTTAAACATGTACAATTTTTAAAATTACTTTTTAAAAATGTCTAGCAAATGTGGTAACATGGAAGCCACTAATGAGGTTGAGTTCCACGGTGGCTGCCGGGGCTGGGTGGCAGTGTGAGAAAAGACAGGAAGCAGAGAAAATGAACTTGGGTGCTTCTTCCAGAAGTTGGCCTTCCAGCATGGGGTGGGACTTTGGCAGAAGTATCCAGAGTGCCGAGGGAGGACTCTTTACCTGGACTGGGTACACTTGGGCAAGTGAACTGGCTGGTGAGAAGAGGGCTGTCATCAGGTCATCCGGAGAAGGCATTCCATGAGTTTGAGTGGGGTGGGGCTCTAGCTGGGACCTGGAAAGTCACCCAAACACCCACGCTGCAAAGGCTTGATTGCCAGCTTGGCTCTATTGGGAGGTGTGGAAACTTTAGGGGATGCGGCCTAGGAAGATGTCTGTCTGGTCTTTGGGGGGTGCTTTTTAAAGAGCAAAATGGCACTTCAGCCCCTTCCTTTTTTTTCCCTTTCTTTTCTTTTTAGACATTAGCTTTGCAGTTTTGTCCCACTAAGAATTTCCACTATGGGTCTGGATGACTAGTTGAGCAGTTAAAGTGCTTGTCCACTTTACAAAAGTGCAAAGTACCTGAGTTCAGTTCCCCAGAACCAAATAAGCTGGGTTCGGTGGCACACGCCTGTAATCCCAGCACTCTGGATTATCCTGAGGCCAAGGCCAGACTGAGCTACATACTGAGTTCAGAACCAGTCTGAACTACAGAGTGAGACCCTGTCTCAAAAAAGAAAAAGACTTTCCACCATGATGTGCTGTCTTGCCACAGCCCCACAGCAACATAGTCAACTGATCATGGTCTGAAGCTTCCAAAATTGTGTATCAAAATAAGTCTGTTCTCAGTATAAGTTGGTTCTGTTGGGTATTTGTTACAGTGACAGAAATCTGACTGATGCAGGAGGGCCAGATATAAGGACTGGCCATAGGCAGCGGTGTTGTGGACTGAATGCTTGTGTACCCCACCTGTACCGTTCCTATGGGGCTGTATTTGAAGAGAAAGCCTCTTGGGAGGTACTTAAGGTGAAGTGAGGATAAAAGGTAAGGCCCTGATCCTAAAGGATTCTTGTCCTTATGAGAAGAGATGCCAGAAAATGCTCTCCCCACTCGGCTCAGCATGTTCACTGGAAGGTTGGCCGGAGGACAAAAAAGCCACTGGCCAGGAAGCAGGCCCTACTAGGAAGCAAATCTTGTCCTCCAGAACCGTGAGAAAATAAATCTCTGCTGTTCTAGCTGGTCAGCCTGTGGTATTTTGTTGTGACAGCCCAGCTGACAAAGACGAATGGGACAGAAGGGAACAGAGAATGCAACTTAGACATATCTATTAGAAAGAGATTTTGGTCAGAGGAAGTTCATTCAAGTAATCCTGACTCTCAGGAAATGAGAGGCAAACCCATGTGCTGGAGATGACAGGTAGGGAGGTCAGGGAGCAATAGACAGGTGGATATCTGGGAGCCCCTCTGAGAGCTACGGGAGAAGGAAGCAGAAGGATTCTGGAGACAACTCTGGAAACCTCCACAATCTTAGCAGCATGTTGGACAGCTACAGGATTAACCAGGATGCCCTTCCTCAGACATTCCTTGGAATCATCCAACACGGACTGCTGTGTCTGAGAGGACCCAAGACAGCCTTATGTTCTTGGGTCCACACAGTGCTGGGCAGTTTTCCATTTGTAACTTAAGTGATCGGACAGAGCTGAGTGTTGTAGAGTTATATCTAAGGTTGCAGGGCTTCCTGGAGCCTGAGTGAAGGTCAGTGGCGAGAGCACTCAGGGAGAAAGGATGGGACCTAGTCAGGAGCCACTTGGGCAGGCAGTGTTGTGGTAGAGCTCTAGTCCTGAATAGAAAATGTGGTCCTCAAAAGAGGGTGGCTGGTAAGAAAGGCTAAGCCTTCTCTGGGCATGGTAGGAAATTTGGGGCTCTGCAACCATGAGTGAGGATAATGGGGGCAGAATGGAGGGAAGGGAGCTCTATGGAGTCTCCAAAGGGTGATGCCAAAACCTAGAGGTGGATTTCCAAAATATTTGGGAAATGGCTTTTCATCCTGTTTGAGTTTGTCACCCCCACCTCACCTTTGGCCTCCTCCCTAAAGACTGGGTGTAACTCAATACTTGTTTTATGCTTCATAAAGTGGTGAGAAGACGTGAAAATTAATGTCATTCTGAGATTTGGCCAGGAATTTTAGGATGGCCTGTTGGACCCAGAGCAGGCCTCTGTAGGAGCAAATGAGAACACCTGTAGGTGAGTTCTCATGTACCCTCTCCGGCTAGGTGGCCTTGAGCAAACACCTTCAGCACTCTCAGCCTCCGCTTCCTCACTTGCACAATGTTAGTAACGGCTATGGATGTGAGATTCAGTAGGACACTCTGGGAAGGACCTACCCGTGTCAGCTTGAAATAGAAGCTCAACAAGGAAATGAAAACCAAGGAACCCATTCTTTGCCAAAATTTTTCTTGTCTGGCCTAGAAATTGGTTTTTATCAATCACACTCATTCCCTTCTTTGACTCAGATACCCTGTCACTGACCCCACTGCCCCAAATCCGACAAGTAATGAGCTTCTACGGTCAGCCCTGTCAGTGTGTCTCTTATGGAACACAGGAGTGTTCAAAGCAGTGGTTCCCAAACAAACATTTCCTTCCTACCCACAGAGATGTGTGCAGATATTTCCTGTTGTCACAGCTTTGGAGAGCCTCTCCTGGCTTCTAGTGGTTACAGCCAGCAACACTGCAGGGTGTGTACTTTGCACAAGACAAACTCCACAGTAGAAAATTATCTAGATGAGAATGTTTGCAGTGCTATGAATTGGGTCTTCAGTTTCTCCCCCCAAAAGCCCATATGATGAAGACTTGGTCACCAGCCTGTAGTACTACTGAGGGATGGTAGAACTTTCAGTAGGTGGGACAGAGTGGGAGAAATTTAGGTCTCTGAGGACATGCTCTTAAAGGAACACCTTGCTCTCTTTCTTTGCTGGGAGATGAGCAAGCTTCCCATGCCATGCACACCCACAATGATGTGCTGTGCCACCACCACGGACTCCAGAGCAATCAATGATGACCTGAGACCTCATAAACCGTGAGCCAAAAACAAACCTTTCTTCCTTTAAGCTATTTATCTTGGTATTTCATCATAGCAACAGAAAGCTGACAGTGTCAATGTTAAGAAACAGGATTTGGGAGGAAAACAGCACCACCCACTCCACCAAACTCATTAAAGTTATCAAGTTGGCAGTTTACTTGGTGCCATGGACTAAAAAGGCCCACCCTGAACAACTTTGTCCCATTGCTTGACACATTAACCTACAATTTAGCAAGCAATGGTTACTTTCAAGATAATGATTTTTTAGCCTGACCTGGTGGTGCAGGCTTGTAATTCCAGGACTCTGGAAGGTTGAGGCAGGACGATTGCAAGTTAAAGTCCAGCCTAAGCAATTTAGCAACTCTGTGAGAGCTGGTGTCAAAATAATTATTTTTTAAAAAAACTCTGGAGGTTTATTTCAGAGTGAACATTCTGTGGTCAATCTCTAATACCACCACCACCAAAAACAAAAAAAATTAAAAATAAAAAAAGATTTTTGTCTACTTATTGCTGTATGAAACTGCCACTGTTTAAGTCACTCTTCTCTGGATGCCATTGTCATTCCATTCATCCATCATTCATTCAGTGTGTCCCACTGACCTCCCTCTTACACTGAGATGGTCTGCAAAGATAGAGGAGGAGCAAGATGAAGCCACAATGCTCGAACTCAAAGTGCGTGTGTGGAGAAAGGGGGTAAGGAGGACAGACATGTTAGGAAATAATTACAATAATACATCAGGTAAAGCCTTTCATGAGATATTTAGGGACAGGGCAACAGAGAGAAATGTGCTCTGTGATTTTATAGGAGGTCTTAAAGACCATCCACACAGGCCATTGCCATCTTTTGACTTCTACTTGCACAGGACCCTTCTGACACCTGCCTGGAATAGGTAGGAGTAAGCGATTTGGTCTCACAGATTCCCATCAGGAAGATGCCTAACCTCTCCATCAAGGAGGGGGAAATGAATAAAAAGTTATTTTTAATACTCTTCAATTTCAAAATCAATTTGGTGACAACCCAGAGTCAAACAGAAGGAAACTGGAGTTTCCACGGCTGAAAAATACTTCAACCAAAGTAGGTGAAATTTACTCCAATTTATTAAAGGAGTTTTCTGCCAATAAGTCTCAGGATAAGCCCATATAATAACTAGAAGACCACGATTAGCACTCAGGAAGCCATGTAACGCAGGGCACAGGCAGATGGAAATGACGGGAGTGGCTGGGATGCAAGGGTCGGGGTCTGAGGGGGATGGGGGTTGAGGGGTCTAGGTTCTAGTCCAGCTGTACTGCTAACCTGCTGATCTTGGGCAGGTCCCTTCTATCTGTGGGTCTCAGTTTGGTCATTTGCAAAGAGAGGGAACTCAACCAGCATATAATGAAGCGCTGTTCCAGAACATATACATTGTAGGACTGAGCCAAGCAGAGACTCACTTTTCCCCTCTGCGTATTGCTTAAGTGACTTAGGGAGGTTAAAAACAACAACAAAGAGTAGGGTGAGCCTCAGTCCTGCAGCCCCTGTTTCAACAGCCTCAGATGTTTTACAAATACTTCAGGAGGCAGCGGATGCTTCTTCCAAGTCCAGCCACTGAATATCCCACCTCCAGGCTGCGTGTGGCTCTGAACTGCCCCAGTGTCCTAGATGTCATTTTCCTGAACTCAGAGTCCACACTAGCAAGTGGATGCTGTTGCTCCAGCCCTTCCAGAGCCAGCACTGCCACTGAGAAGAAAGGGCTCCAGCATACCCGGGAGATGGGAGTGAGCCCCACACCTCACTTTTTGAAACTAGGGATGCTGAATGCCATGGGGCATCTCCTGGGTGCCAACGCTCTCCTCAGCTCTGGGAGTGGAGGTTCCCTTCTAATCAAACAGGAGCAGATGACAGGAAGGCAAAATTGAGAGACACTAAGAAGGACTTGACCAGGGCAGTGGTGGAGGACTCAGAATCGAGTCTCTCTAAGCACCTTTCCCTGGTAGGGTTCTTGGGACTCCGGTATTGTGGGACCAAGGTCCTGATGGTGGGGAGGAGTTGCTCTGCCCTCACAGCACAGCCCTGCCGGGGGAGAGCAGCTCTGGCTCCTTTGCAAATCCCACAGGGAGAAGCCCAGGGCTCCCTGGAGTTTCTATGGAAAGACGAACGAGCCCCCAGCCTGCCTCCGCTTGTCCCCTCTCTGGACTTGGTTTGTGGGGAAGAGCGACCTGCTCCCAGGAGCAGACACACAGGCAAACGTTAGGACGCCAGCTCCCCCAGGAGCGAAGGTGGAGAGCTGCAAACCCGCCTGCCCCAGACCGAGCTCGGACAGTGCGTTCTGAGACGTTTACATAGGCGGCCCGGCGCGAGCGGAAATGTCAAGAATCTGGGGCAGATGGACGTGGGTTCCAAACCTCTTCCTCACAAAAAGACATGGGGAAAGGTTGTTTCCCCCCCGCCCTAGAGCCTTGGCTTCCTTGTCTGAACGGCAGGACAAGCGATTCAGCGCCTAGCAGATTTCAGCAACCCGCTGGAGGCAGTGTCCACACAGTGGGCATCGCCAGGAGCAGCTTTAGAATTTCTGTCCAGGAGGCACTTAGAGGCCAGGGCAGGGGTGATGGGGAGGCAGGAGATGGGGCGCTGGCTGCTTTATCCCCGGGAGGGGTTCCTAGGAGGGGAGCTGGTGGAGATCACTGTTGTAGGGCGTCAGGGGGAGGGGGAGGAATGCCACTTCTCCGGGGGTCTACTGGTCCCCGACACACCCGTCCTGTGGAGGACCTGAGAGAGGCGAGACCAGGGTCCCTCGGGGTCCCTCGGGTTCTGCCCGGGAGGGGCGCGGTACTCACCGTGTGAGCGGCACCGGCGAGAACCAAGCCCAGCAGCAGCGGCGGCGGCAGGCAGGGGCGCATGGTGCCCGGCGCGCTCCCAGCACCCGACGGCTGCGGGCCAGGGCGCGCCGCCGGCTCCGGAGCTCAGCACGCGACCCCGCTGACGCCGAGAGCCATGGCTGGGCTACCGGCCCCGCGCCGGTGCGGGGACTGCTTCTCCTCCGGCCGGGAGCCCGCGCGCTAAGCCACCCAGCCCATTGATAAGGACGCGCCTCCACCAGCGGGGGCCGGCCGGCTTGGGCGGGGACCCTGCGAGGCCGAGAGGCGGGAGGGGCAGGAGGGAGACCGCGGCTGGCCCAGCCGAGGCTCTGCTGCCCTCCCTGCTCTCCAGGGGTGAGAGCGCTTTCCCAGGAGGGTCCCCCACCTGTTGGGCGGGGCGAGTGATCAGCAGAGCCCAGGGGTCTCAGCCCCACAACGCACCTAGTAACCAACACCGGCTGCGGGTTGGAAGAAGTTCACCTTGGTAAACTCAGATTACGTGTATTCCCATGAGGCGGCTTCCTTGAACTTTATTTCAGATTTTCACTTTGGATTTTTTTTTTCATTATTAAAAGTCATACGCCCTTGTTCCAAGAAGTCTCACCCCTTGACCCCCATCACCCAACGAGGCCTTTGATGCTTGGGTAAGACCAAGCTCTGGATGACCAGGAACTGCTCTGATGAAGGCCTGTGTCTCCTGGTAACCTGGGAGACTGTTAAAGCCTGAAGCCAACTTCAGGAATTTTCTCAGCTCTCAGTATTCTGTGGTCCTGGAGAATGGCTTCTAGCCCCCAAGAACGAGGTACCCAGGTTGGATTTTCTACATCCAATTGCCCTGCCTCTGCACTGGCGCCCATCTCCTCGCTTGTGTCACCTTTCTTGACCTGTCATTCAGGCACTTGAAAGTACATCCACTAACTGGTTCCACTCTCCCAGAGCCCTGGGGGATATGATGCCCTTTTCACAGAGAGCACTAAGGGCAGAGGAGGACCCAATATGTAGCCAGGTACCTGCAACTCAGAAAGCACCACGGGTCCCCTGTGGCTGGCCTCTGTTCAGACTGCAACACACCCCAGCCTCAGCCACCGTCCCTCCAGGAAGCCTACTGTTAAGGTGAGGTTGATAAATCCCAGCAGAAGTATGGGGAAAAATGCTTTCAGCAACAAGCTCAGCACACACCAGCCTAAAACTCCTATGCACCTGCTGCTCCCCTTTTGGGAGCATTTTCTACACAGACACTCATTCTGATGAATAAAGTGTGAGGAGCTTGTGGAGTACAATGACAGTAGCAGAAACTATCTTCAGGTACGGTGGCCAGCAACAGGGTAGGCTGGTAAGTTCTCCCTGAATTAACTGAGGAGGATTCTTACTAAGAATGCAGACAGCTCAGGGCCAAGGTTGAGGCTCAGGTAGGAAGAGAGGCCAGGAGCCTAACTAAAGGTTGGTCAGGGACAGTGTCTCTGCCACTCTTGTGGCCTTCTGTGGCTACTGTTTGTCCCTTTTTGATTCCTGCCTATCCTCTACACATAATCCTATTTTTTTTCCCCTGATTATCCTAAGGATTGAACCAGGCCTTCATTCAGACTGGGCAGGTGCTCCACCTCTAAGCTTCATCCTTAGTCCATTTTAGTTTTTATTTCAACCCAGGGTCTCACTAATTTTCCCAGGCTGGCCTCAAATTTTGTATCTTTTCATCAGCTTTTGTAGAAATCTTCTTGGTTTTCCTTAACTTTCATTAAGAGCAGTAGTTGGGAGCCTAGCCAGACAGGGAAAAGCTATTATTCAAATAGTTTGACTGAAGGGTTTAATGAGCCAGGCCTGGTGGTGCAGGCCTGGATTCTCACCACCCTGGAAGGTGGGGTAGGAAGATCACAAGTTGTAACTTAAACTAGACAATTCAACAACTTAGTGAGACCCTGTCTCAAAGTCAAAAATACAAAAGGGATGGGGATATAATTCAATGTGAAGGTCCTAGGTTCGATCCTCAGTACCACAGTAAGTAACTAAAGTTTAATGAAAGGACTATGGCTATGTGTGGTGGCAAACATGCATAATCTCAGGTTCTCAGGAGGCTGGCACAAGACCATACTCTCTGCTTCCTGTCTGCTGTGAGGTGAGCAGCTTCCCTTCACCATGCCATTTCTGCTTTGGAGCCAGAAACAATGGATTAAACCCCCCAAAACTATGAGCCAAGTTAAATCTCTCCTCCTTTAAGTTGAGTGTTGAATATTTTTTCCTAGCAACAAGAAAGTCACCATACGCTCCCCAGTGACATAAAGACCTCTCACTAGGCTCCCCTCTTAGCAGCTGTACCACCTTCCAGTAGCATTGCCCTAGTGTCCCAGCCTTTAACACATGGGGCTTTGAAAAACACTCAAGACCCAATCATAGCATACCACAGTTCCTGATGGGGGAAGAGAGAAGATTCTGGAAGCACGTTGTACTACTATAAATGATATAATGGTACTTGTGGGAAAAATCCCATAGTCTACACACTGTAAACTGCTTGTAACCCCCATGAAGGATACAAAGGGATCACGTCTTTGAATTTGATGGCTTCCCAGGTCTAACTCTTATCCTTTTCTTCCAATCCCGTTGCAGAGGAAGTTAGGACATAGAAACCAAGATGCTCTTGTAATAGTAATAATGTAAAGGTTGTGCTGAGGATGGGAGATCCTGGATTTGGCTCTAGGGTGTCTCCAATAGTTTCATGCAGACACTCCTATCACTGCAGTCAAGTGGATGATAAAGATAAATACAAATCAAAAAACTAAAAAGTAAATAAAAATTTTCTCTTGTGCCAAGAAATCTTTTCTGCTCTCCATTTTTCTTTCAATATTTTCTTTTGAGAGATTTTTCTCTGCCTTAAATTAAAAAGCTGTACAAGTTGGAAGAATAGCACAGCAGTTAGAGCACTTGCCTATCCAGTGCAAAGCCCTGAGTTTGATTTCCCAGCACTACATAAGCAGGGTAAGGTGTCTCACATCTGTAATCAGAGAACTCCAGAGGCTGAGGCAGGAGGATTGCTGTGAGTTCATGGCCAGCCCAGGCTACAGAACAAGAACTTGCTTTAAAAAAAAAAAAAAGCTACACAAGTCTTTTGCCAGTTTTACACTCACCTGTTGAAATGAGAGTACTAAGAAGGTAGGTTCTCTGGTCCTCTGCCTCTGTGGAAGGTTCACCTCAGTGTTAACGATCTCTTCCTAAGTTAACCTATATGTAAAGGATTGTACCCCCCCTGGCCATGGAAAAGGTAAGGTGTTTTGTTTCTGTTTTTACTTGTTTGTTTGTTTGAGGCAGGCTCTTATTCTGTTGTCTAGGCTGGTACTGAACTCACTGTGTAGCCCAGGCTGGCCTCCATCTCACTGCAATCTCCTGCCTCAGCTTCCTGAATGCTGGGATTACAGGTATGCACCACATACCTGACTTATGTGATGTTGAGGAAATGAACCCACAACCTTGTGTTTGCTAGGCAAGCACTCCAACTGCTAAGCTACACCCTCAGCCAAGGGTAAGATTTCTACATGGTTTTTCAATATTGTTTGTGAGTTGCAAGAGATGCACAGATAGTCTGGCTTTATAGTTATACTTATTAGATGATAAAGTGGTTCCAATCTTCATTTTGTAGACAGGATTTACCAAGCTGGCAGAGATATTATTTACAAATTATTTCTTCTAATATTATTATTGTTATTATTCTGTAATCTTCCAACAGTCATAAACACTTGTTGGAGAATTAATATTCGTTCAGTGACATTTCTGAGCACTTTCTCTGTGCCAGGTACTGTGCTAGGATGACAGAGGTCAAGGGAAATGGCCTTTAGCAACCTCAGCTCAGGCACAAGGCCCAGGTGCTACAATTGCTTCCCCTCTCAGAAGGTGACTGAGGCAGTTACTACAAGGCATAACAGATCTGCATCACCATTCCTGGGACAGACCCCTTGGCTAGAGGCATAAGCAACTGTAAAAAGTGTGGTGGGTGAAAACGGTGACAAGTCTCATAAAAGCAGATAATAAGAAACAAAATCAAGCTTGGCAGCTTAATGTATCTGCTTGATTCCTATCTGTCGCTATTTTTTGTAGGTGAAATGCACTTGAATGTCAATCTTGTAAGAGTCAACTATGCAAACTGTGTCAGTTTGGCCCATTCAGCCTAGATTGCTCCTACTGATACCAGAACTTTCCCACTCTCAGACCACATGGCTTGAGTGGGGCTGTCACCAAGAGCAGCTTCAAGAGTGAGTTCACGATCAGACCTTTGAGAGGAGGGTTACACCCCCCTCAACCATAGTGATTGGTTCAGAGATGTGCACATGACTAGACCTAGGCCAATAGGAGCGGCTCCAATGGAATCTATGTGTTAGCATTCTGATCAAGCTAATAGAAAGACTGCATGTGGGGAAAGGCTGGCTGAGAATGAAGCCAGCTTGGCATGGAAGGAAGCAATAGCTAGAGAGAAGCAAAATCCTCACCAACATCTGACACAGCTATAACTGAAGGCTTGAAGAACCCGCTCTCAACACACACGCACAGACACACACAGCTGAATCAATTTCCATCACTTGTAACTCACTCAAGCTTGGGGAAGGCCTCCCTGAGGAAGTGACAGTTAAACTGAAAGCGTTTGTTTGGGGTGGCTGGAGCAAAGAGAGCACTGAGAGAGAGAGAGAGAGAGAGAGAGAGAGAGAGAGAGAGAGAGAGAGAGAGAGAGAGAGAGAGAGAGAGATCGTCTGCCCCACCTCCCATGTCTGAGCCTGAAAAGCACAGAGAAACTCTGCTGTTCTCTGAGAATAAAATAAACCAAAGAGACTTGTCCTTCCCTGAATGTCACCTTTACAGGAAGCAGGCTAATGTATATTGATGAGCCGTCAATAATAGGGTGTGAGTGATTTTGATTCAATATAAAGGTGGAACCCTGACATTTTAACGAGGTGTTTATGGTCTAGGTTCATTGTCTACCCTCTGGAAATCTGGAGAGGCTTTCTCAGAATGCAGATTTTTCTTTACTTATATTTCTCCTCCGTTTGTCAGCATCCTTTTGTATATTTACATGAAATATTGTAGTTAAAGCAGATGAAATTTTAAAAAGCAAATAAAACTATCTATTAAACAATGTTGCTAGTGCTTCCAAGGCCCTGTTTTCACTGGGTAGAGCAAAGAAGGATTGAGTACACCCCAGCCACCCAAAGGGTCTCCCTACTGGCATGAGGATCACACATTTGAGCCTAGTTGGGGAAATTTAGCAAAACTTGTCTCAAAAATAATTTTTTAAGGCTAGGAATATCTCTCACTGTTAAGACCCTGGGTCTAATCCTTAGTGCCACAATAAATAAGTAAATAAATAAATTAAATAAATAAATGAAAGAAAAAAATTTTAGCAAACCACAAAACTGAGTACAAACCCTGACTAAATTCATCAATTAATCATTACCCATATGAGATTTGACAAGATACTTGAGCCTTCTAAACCTCAATTTCGTCATCCATGTAATGGAGACAATCAACCTTTCTTTCTTTCTCTCTTTCTTTTGTGTTTTCTTTTGTCCTTTGTATTTTGAAACAACGCCTTGCTATGTTGCCCAGACTGGTGCTCTTTCTGCCTCAGCTCCAGAATAGCTGAGATTACAGGTGCACACTGCCATACCTGACTTGTGGTTGAAAATACTTCAGTATACTTATATTGTTGGTCCAGGGCCTTGTTCAGGCTTCCAGCTGGTCCTTATCATTGGCCATTAAATGATGCCTCTGAGTCATTTGGTATCCAAGCTTTCAGGTCTTCCAACTAAAGCTACTGATACCAGAAGCATGGGTACAGAAACAAGTCTTTGCTTCTGAAATTCTTGGAATTTCTGCCCCAGAGAAATCCTGAAAAAGGCCAAATGATTGTAGCTATTTCAAGTCACTAAGTTTGGAAGTAAATGTTTATGGAGTGGTCAACAATAAATACAACATTTAAAAGAAATTCTTCAAGACAAAAAACATAACAGCACTATCAAATGACAAGCTGGAGAAAAAATTGCAAATAACATCACAGAACAAAGAACTGTTTTCCTTAATCTATAAAGATCTCCAATAATTTGGTAAGAAAAAGACTAACAATCTAATGGAAAAAATAAGTGAAAGCTGTGGAGTGAAAGAAAAGGAAACATCAATGTCTCCTAAACATAGGAAAATGTGCTCACCTTCATTCATTTGAGAAAGCAAAAAATAAACCTCTATGAAAATATTAATTTTTTTACCTTTTAGATCAGCAAAAATATAAAACTTTTACAATATGTATTTGTTGGTGAAGCTATAAGGAAACAAATGATCTCACATTACAGGTAGGAGTAGAAATTAACTCAGTACTTATAAAGAGTAGTAATTTGGTAATAGTTAGCAATATTACAAATTCATAGATTCTTTGACCACTTATACTTTAGGGATTTTTCTTACAGATATGCTTACATGTATATGAATAGATATATGTACAATTTTGTAGAAATTATGTGCACAATTATGTAAATAACATAGTTAATAGCAGCATATGATCAGAAATGACCTAAATATCCAGCAGTAGCAACTGAGAAAATAAAATGTTGAATAGTATGCAAACATATAACGGATGAGTAGGTATTTTGTATTCAGGTCTGGAGTGATCACACGATATATTTTAAGTGGAAAAAAAAAGAAATATCAGAAAATTAAGCTTTTTAGGCTTCCAAACAAGGGATAAATTTCTTTCAAATATAAGATGTCTTAGAAATGCAATTGATTGTGTATGAGTAAATCATGTCCCTAAAAGATTAACATGAATTTGGTAACATGTGTTACCTTTGGGGAGGGGAACTTGATGGCTGAAAGAGAGCTGGGAAGATTTTTTTTTACTGTTTGCATTTTGAACTATGTGAATATCATACCCATATTCCACCTGTATGTAATATCTATGGATTCACCCATCTATGATTCTGGGAATTGGAGCATCCCCATGGGTCCTACGCAAGTGCTTTATCATGAACTGCATCCGTAAGTCTGTGATTTGAAGTTTACAAATCACATGGCATGACTTATTAATAACTCAACTCTGCAACGTTTTGAGGTCCCTGCATGTGTCAACAGCATGAAAGGCAAGGAGTGCACGATGGTGAACTAGTCATCATCACTCTTCTTTGATCGCACTGTCCAAAAGGACAAATATCAATGAAATAAATGCAGCAACTATGGTCTCAATGTGTATTATCAAAACTTGCGTGTTGAAATCCTAACCCCCAAGGTGATGGCATTAGGAAGTGGAGCCTTTGGGGGTCTGATTGCATCATAAGGGCAGGGCCCTCATGAATGGGATTACTGTCCTTATAAAAGAGGCCCCTGAGAGCTAGCTACCCCCTCCCACCTTGCAAGGCCGCAGCAGGGGAGCGCTGTCTGCGAACCAGGAAATGGGCCTTCATCAGACAATGGTTGTGCTGGCACCTTCATCCTCTGCTTTGCAGCCTCTACAACTGTGAGCAATGACTTCTATTGCTTACAAGCTTCCTGGTCTACAGTGTTTGTTAGAGCAGCCCAAACGGACTAAGCAGCTATGAAGGGAAAGAGCACAGGCTGGCAGGGAGGACAGCACAAGGGCCCTGCTTCAGAAAGAAAACCAGGCAAAGCCCCTGAGGAAGGGCTCCTCTGGCTGACTAGGAAATCCTCATGTTTCTGGTGATTTAACCTGAAATCTCAAAACATAGAGGGTGGAATGACCACCATTTTATTATAGCTCACAAACGTTAGAGTCAGAGATTTCAGTTGGGATTCGGTTGGGCAGTGAAAGCAGTCAGCCTGCTCAGGTCCAAGAGGAGGGGACAGGGCCCCTACCTGTCCAGGGGACAGTGTCAATGACCCACCACCCATCTAACCCCCAGGCAGAGGGGGAACTGAGGGAGCACAGCTGAGTGAAATGAGGGTAGGCTAAGTGACAACCAGCAGCCCATTCCTGCGAAGCCCTAGAAGAGTGTTAAGGGTTTTGAATTTTATTTTCAGTACATTGTGAAGCAAGTGAGGAGTTGTAAACAAGGAAATTAACAACTCCCTTCTACAGAAGCAAATAGCCTCTGTGGTTGGTGCATTTCATTGCATTAATGTGAGGGAAGCTGGAATACCTTCGCCTCCTGCTCACTGTAAATGCCCAGGGAGATGTGGAATACATATACGAATAGATTAAATAACTGATGATTTAAAACAGCTATAATTGTAGGGCATCTATCAGTTCTTGATTCTCAAACTTTATTGTGCCTATGAATCTCCTAGGAAAACTTTATCAAAAGGCAATTTCTTTTTTTCTTTTTTTTCCCATTTTATTGATATGTATACATGCAAAATTTAAGGTTTACAATGGAGTTGAACATTTTGTGCACATACGTATCTTGTCAAGGTGACAAGGGCTTTCCCACTCCCTTTCTGTCCCTTCACCCACCCTTCCCACCCTCCCTTCTCCCCCACCCTACCCCATATTTTACTTTGTTTTTCGCTTTAAGTTCCATAATAGTTGTGATCTGGGACTCTCAGAGAGACCATTCGATGTTTCACCTTCTGCTTCTGACTTACTTCACTAAGCATGATGTTCTCAAGCTTCTTCCATTTCAAAAGGCAATTTCTGATTCAGTAGTTCTGGGAGAGCCTGAAGTTCTATATTCCTAACAAGCTCCTGGGCTTCAGCTCACACTTTGAGTAGTGAGTGTTTAGAATCATTATATTTTAGATGTTTATAGCTGTAAGAATGAAATAGTGGAATACTTTTTCTAAACAACCAGAAGTGTCATCCAAACCCAATTCATCTTTTCTCCTGGCTCCCCTGCTCTTGCCACTATTCTCTTTCCCCATGGCCTTAGATGGCTGCTATATGTCCAGCAATTAATTCTAGGCACTACAAAGCCCAGAAAGATAAAGATATTGTATCCTTGTGTGTGTTTCTTAGGTTATCCAGAAGCCTTCCCCTAATGTCAATGTCTCTGTGTCCAGCACTGGTTTACATATTCAGCCTTGAATCAATTATTGTGAAGATAGGAAAGGAATTTTAAATCACATGATTATGGTTAAGGTAGGAAGGGATTTGAAATCCCATGATTCTCCTTTAATTGAGAATTTCCGCTTGAGCTGGGTAAAAGGTTTTGCGTCGATGAAGAGAAAGTCCAGGCAGAAACAAAAAGTCTGGGTTATCTTTATTTAAAGAGCTCCTGGGAGAGATTCACAGATCCCAAGGAAGGAGTCCAAGAAGTCAAACCCCAAAAGAGCTATAGGGCATTTATAGGATTTCGGGGAACGTATAGGACCACGGTGGAAGCTGATTGAGTGGCTTGGCGAGTGGTGCTGTCCTCAGTTAAGTTTCGTTTTCCCAGAAGCTGTTTCTGGCGGGGGACTTGTTGCCCTGTTGGTATTTTTCTTCCCCTTGCCCTTCTCGGGCCATCACTGGGGAACTGGAGACAAACCTGAGTAAAGTTGGGGTTCTGTTCAAAAGAATGGAGAAGTAGGTAAACAACTGCACACGTATTATTATAACACGCAATTTGGTTAATTGTTGATATAAAGACCTATATATTTTCTATACATAATAGGAAGGAATTTTTTCTAGGAAAATAATCTAAGCATAAAATATGTAAAAATATAACTCAATACCCATTAAAAGTGTATGGAAACAAATATCTCATGATTTCAGCTGGATGGAAAGGTCTGGGACAACAGGAAACAGCCAACGTGGTACTTTTTCTTTTCTAAATCTAAGAACTTGTTGGGGTAACAAAGATGACCGAACTAAAGCAATCCATTAGATAAGCAAGTGAAGTTTTTTCACTCCCTTGGCCAACAGTTACTGAATCATCACTGTGGGCAAAGAACTGTAGTAAGCATTGTGGGAGGGCAAAGAAGAGCTGTGTGTAAGGAAACCAACACTGTGAAAAGATGAAGATGGTAGAACAGCCTGCTTTGGAAGCAGGGAGGAGGAAGAATCCTTCTGGCCTAGACACTCATGAAGCAAGTAGAAGGGGAATTGCATCTAGCGTTAGCTTTGAAAGATGGGGAGATTTTCAATAGGTAGTAAGAGTAAGGAGGGAGGCATCAGAGAATGGAAAGATTAAAAAAAAAAAAAAAGAACATTCTCAGCTGGGAAGGAAACACCCAACAGCCTAACAAGTGACCATGGAGAAAGCAGAGAGCCTCCTCAGTGGATGTCTACTAGAGTCATGTAACAGCATAAAGCCACAAAAACATCAACTTAGTGCTATGGAAGGAAAGCACAAGGCAAAAACAGCTCCTGAGAATAGGGAAGGCTGAGCCTTCCGTGTAAGGAAAAACACCCACGGATGAACAAAATGGAATGGACAGGGCAGGGAGTAAGAGAGCCAGCGAGGTTCATTCTTATAATCTCTAAATATCAATATCAAGAACTGCGTTGCAGTGAAGACCTGGCAGCAACAACAGCAACAGAAAGAGCGTGAGACACAGTCATTGACTGAAAGAGACCCACAGTACCTAACACCCTAACTCAGTGCATGAATTCTACTGCAACTGAATTTTGATTCAAACTGGCATACACAGAGGGGAAAACAAAAACTACACTTAAGAGACAATTGAGTAAAGTACTAGATGTTTAAATATAAGAAATTATTACTCTAATTTAAATTTTTTACAAAGTCCATATCTTTTTGGCAGCATGTTCCAATATTTATGGGTGGAGTGATGGGCTTCAAAATAACGCAGTGAGGAAAAGATCCAGATGAAACAAGATCGCCCGTGACTTTACCAGGGCCGCAGCTGCGCGCTGAGGCTCGTGATACCACTGGGTCCCTCTGCGTATGTATAAAACTTACCGGAACAGAACGCTTAACACAAACTTCAAAACAGCCGGCGTCCCGGCCCACCCCCCCGGAGAAGCCCCTCCCACCGCGCGTGGAAGCTCCGCCCCCTCCCCGCCCCCGCCCCGCCCCCCTCGCGCGGTGGTCTGCGGACGCGGCCTCGGGCTCTCTGGTTGCCTCGGGGACGCGGTAACTTCTCGAGTCAGAAGCCGCTTTCGTCAGCCCCCTGGGCCCCGCGCGCTGCTCCCATCTCCCAGAGGTCACCCGTGGCCACCGGCCGTCCAGAGGCGGCCGCCCGCCTCCCCCGCGTCCCGCAGGCGTTTGGTCGCGTCCGACCGCCCCCTGGGAGCGCGTCCGCGTCGTCATGGCGACGCTGGGAGCCGCTGCCCGCCCGCCGAATCCGGCCGGAACTCTCCGCGGCTTGAGCGGCCTGGGTCTCAGAGCCCGGGCCTGGGGTGGCCGGAGACGCCAGGCAGCCGCCGCCGCAGAGCTGCTCGGGAGCCCGGGGAGGTGCCCAGCCGAAGGCCGGCCCGGGCCGGCCGGGCGGAGCGCGGCCCTGAGGGTTAGGCAGGGACGGGCGGCGCGCTGGGGGCTGGGCCCGCGCCCCACCCGGGGCAGAGTGGCGGTCGCTCCCGAGGGAGGCACTTGTCCCGGCGGAGCGGGGTGCCGCGGGTAGCGGAGAGCGCGGAGACTTAACGATTTGGGGCGACATGGAGCCTAGGTCAGGGGAGGTCGGGGAGCTGCAGACAACGCGTTAGCCTTCGAACAGGCCGGGAATGTGAGGGACCGAGCGGAGGTGGCGCTGGGGATTGAACCAGAGGCAGGGACCGGCCGGAGCGCAGCCGCAGCCCGGGAGGTAAAGCTGTGGGCTGCCTTGAGCCCCGCCAGTGAGAGGGGTGAGCGGGCCCCAGACGCCGCTCTCTGAGAGGTTGTTAAGCGTGGCCCTCCGTGTACTCGCTGTGTGTGGCTTGATGCCGTAGATTCTCGGGACTCTAAAGCCAGGGGATGTCTCTAGGAAAATAAAACATGAAAGTTCACACGTGATCTTACGTTCAATTTCAGGAGTTTCACAGAAGCGCTTTCTTTACCTGAACAAAGGGCCCAAGTTTAAGAGACTTAGTTGTGGAAGAGATGAGGAAATAGATTTGTCAAGTGGCTTTACAAAGCAGTAAGTCCTGAGTATGAAGCGAGCAATAAAAGGAGTTGGTAATGCTAAGGGGTGTTGGGACCTCGCCAGGAAAGTGGCGCTTCAGGGGAGGCAAGTCCGACAAAGCATGCAGCAACCTGGACGTAGATCCCCAGAGTCCTGGGAACGTCCTCATCATCCTCGGGTCTCTGCACTGGCTGACTGTTGGCTTCACAGTCTCCTCACTGCCTCCTGTTAGCAGTGGAGACCAGGATAGTGACTTGAAAACACGCAGTCTTGCAGACAGTTAATACAAATGTCGAAGGGATCGTGGTCACATACCTCTAAGAAATTAATTGATCAAGTAAAGTCTCAGAAAGAGTCCTATTTAATGGTTTACTTCAGCATCTTTTAAATCTATGTCATGTTTCCTCAGGGCATTTATTTTTTCTCTTTTTGTGCCCAGGAAGCATGTCAATATAACATTTTGGGAAAAGATCTTAAGTACCAGGGAAGGGTTTGGAGCAGTAGCAGGGTCACCATGTTGCGTCATGATAGAACATTAATGGGACAGCCATATGTGGGAATGGAGTAGCCAGCAGAGTTGAGAAGTCAGGTGGACTTGAACTACAGGTTTAAGAGGAATAATACAAGAGGTATATTTTTCAAGAAATTAGAAAAAAAGCACATAGTTTCTCATAGATGATTGTACTGCTGTGGTTTTTCTTTCCAGGATATGATCTTTGGCTGTAGAAGGAAGTCTCCATTTCTCATGATAAAATGGCAGCAGTGAAAACCCTTAGTCAAGAACTAAAGAATGCGGAAGAACCTTTGAGTAATGTGTCACCCCTCCTACTGAAGAGCCTAGTGGAGGAGCCCAGGAAAAGAGATGTGCCTAATCACCTCCTTGAATCAAGTAAGTCAGTCAAATAAGTGGTTAGAGAAGACATTTGCTTTCATCTCCCATCTTTCCAGGGAACCAAAGTCCAGAAGTGTAATAGAATTTTCAGTGCTGATTTGTGTTCATAGGCTCATAATCATTTTTACTATTAAGAACAATGACTCTGTTTAGATGTAGCTGCTCACGCAGTAGACTTTTGTGGGGGAAGTTTTACTGCTTCCACTTCTTCACTGTCTTTGCTAGCTATCCTCACTGCCTGTTTCTCATCCTCTTTGGTCATGGGGGATATTGCAGTATTTTTCTCCCTGGCCACGGTCTCCTCCTATCTGTTTCTTTTCTAGAATCCTTCCTGACTTGTCTCTTTCCTACTTGAATTTCCTGCACAGTTCTCCTTGAATACAGAAAAAAGTTGCAGTGCTTTCTCTTGGCACTTGGTGTTCTTTCTTGTTTGAACTTGACTATCCCGTACTGTCCTTAGGCTGTGCCTTACTCATTCCCAGTTCTAGCCACATGAGGCTATCTTATTTCTTCAGACCAAATGCATTTTAAACATTCTTCCCCTTTCCTGGGAGTATTGCTCCAAGCCTGGAATATCCTGTAGTTACTATGGAAAAGGTTAACCATTTCCCCAGCATTGTTCTCATTTAGCCCACACCTGATAACCTTGTGAAATGCATTCTATTTTGGTTTTAGTGTTGGAGGAGTTGAGACTCAGTGAGACACTGTAACTTTTTGAGGTGTCAGACCTCAGCTGGTGTTTGGCTGGTGCAGTCCCATGTCAGCTTTTCACTACCACACAAGACTGCCCCACTCATCCTTCAAGACCCATTGTAAATGTTCTAATTGTAATACTTGCTGTGACTATTTCGTCCCCGTAGAAATTACCAAGTGCCAGTTGGTATACTTCCCATTTCTGGACATTAGTGGAAAAATGCTAATTCTTTATCTACTTTGTGGGCCTCAAATAAAAATACTTCTGCATTAAAAAATACTGAATGATGATCATTTTAGTCCCCATAAAACACTTACCATCACCACATTCCAGCCCTTCAGTTTGGCCCAAAGCTGATGACAGTAGCATAGCAGAGAGAAGAAAATAGCACCAATCAGTTCACACTCACTTCAGGTATATCCCAGGATCACAAAGGACAAAGGGATGGGGTGAAGGGTCAAGTGTCTGTGGCCTACAGGATGGGATGTGGCCAAAGCCAAAAAGTTATCATTTGTATGAAATTTGGCACCACTTGCATTCTGAGGGAGGCAGGTTAGAGGTTGGAAGCAGATGCCCTGGATCTGAGTTCTTACTACCAGGTGTAGGCAAGTTGCTTGACCTTGTTGAGTCTCAGCTCCTGTGCTGCAAAGTGGAAATAATAGCTCACAGGGTTGGAGCGAGAATTATAAACAAATGCATGCAGAGCCCTGTCTGGCACAAGGAACAGAAGGCTTGGAAAGGATCATGCAATGGGGTCTTGTGCCTTCTCCACCTCTCTGCTCCTGCCTAAATAAAGAGCTGAGAAGAATTATATGTATCTGGCCATCTTTACGAGCTCAGCTATTTTAACCTTGTCCTTAGAGCTTAAGAAGGAGCTTTAACTTTACAACAAAAGCACTTGAAAACTTTAATGCCCAGAGCAATAATCAAGCTTTTAGACCATTCTATAACAAAGTGTAATGTTGCCCAAGGGAAATCAAATAATTAAAATTAAATAACATAGTAATAAAATTAAACACTTGGTGTTCAGATGCTTCAAACTGCATATTCACATAATAAGTAATCTTAAAATTAAAGCATAGTCAGGGCCTGTGGTCTTTATGAGTTTGTGCTTTTGGGCAAAGAGCAAATTATTTTAATAGGTGACAAATATGATACGAATTTTTATTGTTATGAGAACACTAAAAATAGAAAGAAGCAGTCCAATTTACTTGGAAACAGATAATCTCACTGACAACTGTCTAAAACTTTAATGTACTTAAAATGATCTAAATTAAAGACAGCTCATGTTATCAATAGGATCTCATTTATTTGAATATTCCTTGTAATGTCCTGTGGTGTACTTACCTACCTTGTTTTTATAGAGGTTTATGCCAAGCTTCTGAATAACGAGGTCATCCAGGCCAGACCTGGCATAGTGCATTTTGGAGGCTATCAAGTAGGAAAACAGCATCAACAGATTCTGGTGGGTATTTTTAAAGGGCAATAATTATGCATAATCATGAAATGACATGAATGTTCTGCATTTATATTCTTCATTTGCCTAAAGAACAGAATAATCAGCTGAGGTACTGGGCCAGAAAAGTAATTTCATAATGAGAACCTTAAAGGATGCATCAGTGTCCTTGGAAGAGTTACTTCTGCCCTGTCTGTGAACACTCTTTCTAGATGGGGAAAGGGAAACATACAAGGTTGCCCCAGGATTCCACTTAACCTTTGGGGTCAGATGTCTGTGCCTGCTGAGTCAGAAGGACATATGGAGGGCAGGGAAGACAGCAGTCAGACCCTAGGCTCCTGAGGAGGTGGGTGAAAGGCTGGACGCAGAGTAGCCAGAGCCTGCAGTGACGGGGGTTTATCATAAATCTGCAGAGAATCCCAGCACTCTGGATCCTCTTCACTGACCTGGATGTGATCCAGTTAGGCTCTCTGTGACTCTAGGATTATGCCTCTACTAACCTGTGTATAAACATGCCTAAGTATCTGTATCAACCTCCCTACACACCCCTGGAGTCTCAGCAAACAGAGCATCTCAGAACTATTCTTCACGGCGTCATAGATCTGAGCCAAACTGGTCTCTGGGCCATCAGAGCTGAGCTCTCCTCCTGTGCGCCTTCTGAGACCCTGCCTCTCGATGTGATTTTCTGCCCCGTGCCCGTCCCCAGATACCAAAAGCCTCTACTTACAGTGCGTTCTTAAAAGCCATGTCTTAAAAGGGATCATATTAACCCAGAATTCCCATTATTGTGTTAGAATATTCATAGTGAGGAAGCTCACCAGAGGACACTAACAAATGCCAGAACTGTCAAGAGATGAAGTTAGGTTTCTGTCAGGCAGACCGTGGTGACAAGGGAAAATGCTGTTTCCAGAAGTCCTTACACTCAAGGGAGAGCATGGATCCAGAGGGGAATCTTAGGGCCAAGTATTTCTACTTAGGAAGATCCAATGTAGAAGTGTGACTGCAAACTTCACCCACCAGTCTCCAAGGACACCTTGCTGAGGATATGGCAGGAGAGACCAAGGTTAATAATTCCTTTGGGAGCTTACTCTTCCCTGTTGACGTCTCTGTCTAGGGCATAGCAAGATAGAGCTAAAACAATTATCATTTGTAGTCACTGTAAGATTCCTTGACTTGTGCTTTGCTATTTTTTCTCAACAGTTTCATTGAAATATATCCAGCACACCATCAATTAGCCTGTTTTACAATACGCATTCATTGAGCAACTTTAGGAGACACATATTTGTGCAACCATCAGCACAATATCGTGTCAGCACAATTTCCACTCCACACCCATTGTCAGTCCCTTTCCATCCCTCAGTCCTTCATATTCCCTCCACCAGCACACATCTCTTTCCTGTCACTATAGATTTACCTAGTCTGGACATTTCATATAAATCATATGACATCATCTTTTGTGACAGGCTTATTTTTGTTTTTAAGTATCCCATTGTGGCATGAACTAGCACTTAATCCCTTGCCAAGGCTGAACACTCATCAGCTGAGTGGACTGGCCATATTTTGTTCATCCATTCGTCAGTTGGTGGACATGTGGTTTGTTTCGCCCTGGTGCTATTGTAACTAATGTCCCTTTGCACGTTCATGCACATTTTCACATGGATGTATTTTCACTTCTCATGGAGTTATCTAGAAGTGATGCAATTGGAATAGTGGTATATAAATTTTTGGTAGCTACCATAATAAGTTACCATAAATTTGGGGTATTAAAAATAAAAATTTATTTGATTTATTAAAAAATGCAAATTTAGACCAGAGTCTAAATCCATATGTTAACAAGACTGTGCTCTAAGAGCCTTCAAACTAGCAGTTCTGCTGCCTCAGCCTCCCACAGTGCTAGGATTATAGGCCTGTACCACCAGGTGGCTTCCCTGTGTCTTCTCTGCTTTGAAAAGGACCCTTGGCATTGGTCTTAAGATCAACCCAGATGATTCAGGATGATTCCATTTCAAGATCTTTAACTTACCCTCTGTGAAGGCTGTTTTTTCCAATAATGCCACATTGACAGGTTCTGGGGATTAGAATGTCACATATCTTTTTGAGGTCACTGTCTTCCAACTCATCATAATTTTACTTGCCTTTGTCCAATGGGCTAATGAGACTGAGCACCTTTCCTGAGTTGACTGGCTATTTGCCTTCTTTAGAGAAACATCATTCAATTTTCTACCCATTTGGAATTGCTTTGGGGGAGTTTTAGATGTACTGTATACATCCTGGATATAAATTATTTATCAGATATATAACTTAGAATTATTTTATCTTATTCTGTGGATTCCTTTAACTCTAGTAATATTGTCCTTTGTAGCATAAAAATTTTTAATTTTGATAAATTGAATTTGCCTGTTTTTTTCTATTTTCATTCTTTTGGTGTTGTATCTAAGGTCCAACCGACAAATACAGAAAGGTTTTCTTTTAAGAGATTTATAGTTTTAGCTCTTAAATTTAGATGTATAACTTATTTTAATTTTGTGTATTATGTGAGGTAGGGGTTCAGATTCAATTTGTGTGTGTGTGTGTGTGTGTGTGTGTGTGTGTGTGTGTGTGTGTGTGTGTTTAATTGAAAAGACTATTCTTCTCTCCATTGAGTGGTCTTGACCCTCTTGTCAAAATCAGTTGATGTAAACATTAAAGTTTGTTTCTGAATTTCCATTCTTCACTAATCTGTATGTCCATTATAATGGCATTGCCACACTTAATTACTAGATGTTAAAAGAAGTGTGAGTGCTCCAATTTTGTTTGTTTTTCAGATAGTCTTGCTCTGTAGTCCAGGCTGGTCTTGAATTCATTATGTAGCCCAGGCTGGCCTGGAACTCATGGCAATCCTCCTGCCTCAGCCTCACAAATGAAAAATTACAGGCATGCACCACCATGCCCAGCTAGTACATAGGGCTGGGAGATCAAAGGTAGGGCCCTGAACTTACTATATAACCACTGAAATCACTGAGCTGGGGCCCAGCCAACTTTGTCCTTTTTAAGGTCACTTTGTTTGTGCTGGGCCCTCTCCAATTCCATAAGAGCCTTAAGATCACCTTGTCAATTTCTTCAAAAATAAAAAGCAGCTGCCACTACAAGCTACCATTGTTATATATGTTGCACTGACTCAATCTGGGAATATTGCTGTGTGTGTATGCTGCAGAGGATTGAAACAGGAGCTTTTGCACACGCTAGGCAAGTACTCCACCACTGAGCGTGTCCCCAGCTCTTTTTTTTTTCTTTTGGTTTTTTTTTTGTAATTTTGAGATAGGATCTCACTAAGTTGCCCAGGCTGGCATTGAACTTGGAATTCTCCTGCCTTAGCCTCCCATGTACCTGGGATTACAGGTGTATTCCTCCATCTCCAGCTGAGTATTGCAATCTTAAATAACGATTTTTTTATGAAAGTTGTTTTATAACTTTTATCACTACCTTTAGGGTATTTTCTACCTGAGTAAATGCCGGGCAAGACGGCTTGCCTTCCTTATAATAGACTTTCCCCAGAATCACATAATGCACATTTGACTTGCTAATAGTCCCTTAGTTTCAAAAAATATTGACATTCTTTGCAAGATGTCAGTTATTTGAGTTAATAATTAACTGGCAATTTAACACATTTTACATGCCAAAATAAACAGTGACATGATTCTTTTAGGTCATAACATAGTTATTTTTCTTACTGTAGTGTGAATTCCTAATAATGTTATTAAATTTATTTTGCTATTGTTTCCTGTTTTGTTTTATGTTTTTGTTTTCAGTATTGAGGATTGAACCCAAGGCCTTTGCATTTAATTACATCTTCAGAGCCTCATTTTATTGTTTCTATGAGACAGAGTCTCACTGAATTGCTAAGTTGCCAAGGCTAGGCTCAGACTTATAGCCCTCCTGTCTCAGCCTCCCAGAGGGCTGGGATTATAGGCCTTCACTAGGCCCTATTAATAATACTAAATTTAGGATGGTTTTGTTCTCTTCATAATTTTAATATATCAATTGTATACTTTTCGCCAATTTATCTAATTGACCAATCTGTAAATATTATTTCATTATAAATGAAGTTATATTGTCTGGTATATTCTGTCAAGTTTTTAATAGACAGTTTTTTTCTAATTCCATGAACAGTTAATGAGAATAGTCATTATGTGCCAATCAAAGTGTCAAAGCATTATGGGAAGTGCTAAGGTGAACAAATCAAGAAGTTTCCCAAATAGTAGAATATGGCATGAAAAAGTGAAGGGGAAATGTTCCGCAAAAATAAGGCACCATCTCACTTGTATAGGAGGGATAAGAAAGGCTTGGGGAGAAGAAGCCATGTGGTATAACACAGAAGCAAAATGGGAAGTGGGGAGAAGACGTTCTGTACATGGAAGGAGACAGAGCTAGAAGATTAGGATGAGCTGTGTGTAGTGTATTTGGAAGCCAGTATGCAATCTGCTTTACCTGGGTTTTAAGATGTGTGAAGTAATGTGCTTGGGGAAATATGTGTGGGGATGAACATGTCAATAAAAAGGACATACTTTTGATGGTGTAAATCTAAAATATTCTCCAAAAGTCTCATGCATTCATAAGGCGGTTGGGTCATGGGAGTATTGAACCCATCAATGGATTATTCTGTTGAGGATTTCATATGCCGGTAGGAGTAGTGGCCTGATTGGAGGGATAAGACACAGGGAGGATGACATGAAAGGGTATATTTCCCCTGCTGGCTGCTTCCTGGACACAATATCATGAATAGCTTTTCTTAATGTCTAGCCCCTTTGCTATTGTTGGCCAACCATGCATGGACTGAGACCTCTGAGGCATGAGCTAAAACAAATGTTTTCTTAAGTTGTAGATGGTGAATGCTGTGCCTAGTGATAAGAAAGTGATAATAATTTAGATAGCAGAGGAAGTTAATGAATGGTTTTTGAGAAGAAGAATGATGGATGAGAAAATTGAAATTTTTTTCATAGAATTTTAGAGATAGATGTCATACCCAGCCTTTTATTATTGTCCCTTACGGAGACATTAATGAAAGAAATAATGTATAGAGGAGTAAGATTTTTGTCAGGCACAGGTGGGCTTTGTAAAGTCCTATATCTGAGATTATTTTCTTGCTCTCCCAAAAAATTACTTTTCACTTCCTACATGGGTGATCTCACGCCCCTTGAGAATGTGTGGGAAACAAAGCTGATTTGTTATTGAAGAAGATCTGAAGTTTTAGCTTCACTTCATTGTCCTGGAAAACAGAAGCATGTCTTTTATTTGTGTTGCTACTGCCCTCCTCTTCCTTTCCCTGCCCATCACACAATGCCTAACACACAAGAGGTACTCAGTAGACACCTTTGAAGGAATGATACTGAACTCACTTTCTTAAGAGATAGATTTGGCTGAGGCTCACTAATTCCAATTAAACAGTGCAAAATATAAATAATGGTACCGCTTTTATCAAACATTGAAACAAACAAATAGATTAAAAATACAAAATGTTTTTGTTTTAGTAACATTCTGGAAGGTATCTAGAGAACCAGCCTTACGTTTCCACCAGCAAAGTTAAATGGAAGCCTATGCGATTACCTTGAGATTCTTGCCAAACAAAGGGGGAAATTCATTAACTCTGCTTTTATCTTGGTTTTGTTACAGGAAACTATGCAAATGGCACAGGAATGGAATGATTGAATGTGTGTTTTAAAATCACAGTAGATTGTTCATTAACATTTGGGATCAATCTAGTTCTGGCTAAAGGAACTGAAACACTTCTTGCATTTTATTGAATGATAAATTTACTTTCAGATTTGAAATAATGGTCCCATTTTTCTCAAATTCAAGACTTCCTACATTCTCTTTCCTTTCTGTGAAAAGATTTTGCCTGGGAAATTGTATTTATTAAGTAAATAACCTATCAGTTTTCCTAGGAGGAGGCCAATGTTGCTGTTGCCAACCACAAACAAACTTATTACCCTGTGAAGTCTTATCTTAAATAAGTGAAGAGTTCCTTCCTGCTTTCTGAAACAATATTAGTCTTCAATTCCCTGTTATTGTTTGTAAGTACCCCTAGGATCATCTCAAAATTAGAGTCGTGAATCCTAATGGCTTCTCCCCAGTATATGCAGAGGAGGGGAATTGAAACTATAGTATAAACACTATTTTGATGCAGTGTTCTAAGCATCAATTTCTTAGAGCCGTGCAGGAAATATAGAACAAATTTTAAGGGTAAAATGCGAAACCAGCATGGATTTTAAGGTAAAACACTTTAACGAAACTTGTAGAGCTGCTTCAATTTGGGAGTAAGATAATTACATTTGAGATTCTGAGCAACTAAGGGGAAATACTAAAAGCGCCAACATGGATGCTGAAATGTTTTGTTTAGAAACGTACTGTTAGTGGGTGCGGTGCCAGGCCCTAATTCCAACAGGCCTCTGCGCCAAGTTCGTGTCTCCACAGGCTTAAGGAATAAGTTGTGAAGACAAGAGGCAGGTTGTGAAGAAAGGGCTTTATTGGCAAACTTAAAAAGGGGGAAAGAAAGATAGGGTAAAAGCTTCTGCCTATAACCCCACTCCCTCCTCTCACAATATGATAAATACTGGATCATATGATCAAGAATTGAAGTTTAGTCCTCACCTGTCATAGGCCAGGACTTCTCTGAGTGGCGAGTTCTGTTCTTTACTGCAAGGGAAAAGTACGGATTCTCCTGGGATGCAGAGGGGAGCACAAGGAAGATGTGGGAAGGCACATAATGAGCAATCTGAACTCTACTAGGAAAAGTCCCCATAAATCCTGCGTAATGGTTACTAAATGCACAACTACTTGCATGATGTGTGCTTGGTGGATTTTGGTTCCTGTGAGCTTTGGAAAGGAGCTATTAAAAACTGCAGATACTGAATTTCATGTTGGAGTCAATATAGAGCCTGTGGAGGCAGCACCAGGGAAATGGGAATACAGGGCCATGAAAAGGAGAGCTCCCAGGAGAACTGAGATCCTGGAAGGACTGGGAGCCAACCATCTGCCAAACTGGAAGGCAGAGTAGGATTCCAAGCAGTTTTATCTCACCTTGTTACTGGAGAGCTCAAACCAGGGTCTGTGTTCTGCCCATGTTGAAGAAAGAATGCCATGAACAAAGAGGTAGTTGGAAAGTAGAAAGTGACTTTACTGGGAGAAATTCAGTGGAAAGATGTAGTGGACAGTAGGAGCTCCTCCTGCAAGCAAGGAGGGATGAGAGCACCAGTTGATCAGTTACAATCATTTTTTATAGTTTTTCTATAGTTCATGCATATTCATTTTCTTATATCTATTTGGCCTTTACCAGTTGGTACCCATTAATATAAAAACTAGTTTATTAGCATAAGTTCAAATCCAGGGGCCCAAGATAAGACCACCCAAACTGTGGTGCCACCAAGTCTAGAAGAGCTCCATAGTCATAGCTACAGCCCCCAGAACATATGTAACTTTAACTTTGCCATTGTTCTGCACCCCATGAGGCCCTGGTTTTCTCAATTGCCATGTTACTGTTTTGTTGCCTCTATACCCAGCAACCCTAACTGCTCTAAGCCGGCCTAGCCAAAAAAAAAAAACATTCTACCTATTAACCCTGTACCTACCTAACAAAATCTGCCATAATCTCATACTTTTAATATTGACAATACAGCTACCATCTGTCGTAGTAACAGATTAGTAACCATAGTAGCTATGCTTAGTTACTCTCTTATGTTTTGAAATAAACTTTTAATATTCATTACAGCGATATCCCTCCTGGGAATATTCTCAAAAGAGTTCAAAAAAACACATAATAGAGGTACATGTATACCTGTGTTCATAGCAGCACAACTAACAATAGCTAAAATACGGAAGTCACCAAAATACTCATCAACAGACCAATGGATACACAAATTGTGGTATTTATACACAGTGGAATACTATGGATCTATAAAGTACAACAGCTTGGAGGCTTTTGTAGGCAAATTGAAGAAACTTGAGAACATCATGCTTAGTGAAGTGAGTCAGAAGCAGAAGGTGAAATATCGAATGGTCTATCTGATATGAGAAACCCTGACCACAACTATCTCATGGAACTTAAAGTGAAAAACAAAGTGAACCAGGAGGGTATGGTGGGGAGGGGTGGAGGGGTGGGTAGAGGGAGGGAAAAACAGAGAGTGGGAAAGTCCTTGCCACCTTGAAAGATATGTGTGTGCACACAATGCTCGACTTCATTCTAAACCTTAAATTTTGCACTTATACATATCAATAAAATGGGGGAAAAAAAGAAAAATAGTTCCCAAGCATTTATTTTCTCAGGCTTTTTTTGAATGATTATTGCCAGTTTTAGTTCTAAGTGGAAAGGCAATAATACTACCTTATCCTCAAAGTGTATTGTTTTTAACAATGTAAAAATAAAATGATCTGCTGGTACTATATATATGTATGTGTGTGTGTGTGTGTGTGTGTGTATATATATATATATATACATATATATGTATATATATACATATATATGTGTGTATGTATATATATATATGTATATATACATACATACATATATATGTATATATATATATATGAAAAAGATGGGCCTTGGAGTTTGGGCACTGAGATATGCTGAGCTGTGCAATAGTAGGAAGTGATAGAATGAGCTCTAGACCTGGATCTAGAGCCAACGCTGGGCCCCGAGCTATGAAGAGGGAATTGTACACAAGGAGATGGTGTGCAGCAGCCTCCCTGGCCTCCTAGGTCTCAGATAGTACTATATTTAGTAGAACAAATAGCATGGATTATTATAGCAAACATTGTGTAATTGTAACCACAAGTGGAGAGGTACAGAATGAATAGAATCTCCAATATTCTCAATATAGTTTGGAAATTACTCTCTTCGTTGTTTTTGGTTTTATAAGTGGCCAGAGAATGAAGGTTTTTTTCCCTTTCTCTGTTTTCTTTTTTTTTTTTTTGGCTTTATATTTTTAGGTTTTATTGCTTCACGATCATTTGAAAAGCTATTTGATATCATGGAATACCTCTAGCATTAAGCAACATTTGGTTTAAACATTCTTTTCCCAACCATGCACTATAGCACATGCTGATAGTTTCAGTTGCTGGAGAGGTTGAGGTAGGAGAATCATTTGAGCCCATAAATTCACGAGCTAACCCCTTGATCAGCCCCTCCTGGATCTGGATGTGGAATGTGTGGTAAGCCCTCACTACATGCCTATAGTCCAACTTACTAGGCCCCAATCTCCCAACAGCACATGGTTCCATAGGCAATTTATAACATTCAAATTCATGAGGCTTTTGGGGGACATTCCAGTTCCAAATCATATTATCATCTCTTGAAGTTTAATGAATTCCCGTCATGTTCAAAGGGATAGTGGGTACATTTTGATCCACCATGTCACTTTCACATTGGAGAAAAGATGAGTTCCATTTTTCAGATCAGAGTTTGGGTCAGCCCCCTGCCTGTAATCTGGATGTCCAGTCTTAGCAGTTCCACTTCCTGTCTTCCTGAAACCATTCAGGAACACTTAATACTGAGCATCCCAGCAGCACTGAGCCTAGGTCTCTGTTTTTCTGCCCATGATGTTACTTGTTGCAAACTCTCTGTCTTAGTCACTTGTTTGTTGCTGGGTCAGAATACCTGACATCCACTACTTAGGCAAGAGAGATTTATTTTAGCTCAGTTTCAGGTCTTAGTCAATTCATGGGTAGGTGGCTGGAAAATGGTGGGATCATGTGGTGGGGCTGGAGCCAGGTCCAGTACCCGAGCCAGAGCTGGCATTTGCTGCTCTGGAGACAGAGATCCTCACAGCACCATGAAATAGAGCCAAGTCTGGGAGGAAGGGCAGAAGCAGCACATGCCCCTCCAGGTTAATCCCTAAGCAGTAACTCCTTTCAGCCAGGTCCTACCTCCCAACACTACACAGTGTCCACAGGTACATGAAGTTTCTGAGGGACACTCCAGATCCAAACCACAGTACTAATCTAAGCCAATGAAATTTTTTTCTGATTGTCAGGTAGGTATTGATAGACCCTTGTGGGAGTTGGATTGGAATCCCCATCTGCCTCTGTACTAGATAGCCTGCTGCAATGAGAGCAAGTTAGGGATCAAATTTCTGATCTGAAAATCCAAAATCCAAAATATTCTAAAACTTGAAATTTTTTGAGTGCTAACATGTTGCTACAAATGGAAAATTCTGTGCCATGAAACTTGTAAAAATCATTTAAAATATTATATATAATACCTTCTTGCCCTAAGGCATATATGAAACATAAATTAGTTTTATGTTTACACTTTTGTCCCATCCCCAAATTTCTCATAGTTATATGCAAATATTCCAGGGGCTGGAGGAATGGCTCAGCTGTTAAAGCGTTTGCCAAGCAAGTGCTAGCCAAGTAAGCACTAAGTCAAGTGCTAAGTACCTGAGTTTGATTCCCCAGAACCACATAAGCCAGGCGTGGTGGTGCACACCTGTAATTCCAGCACTCAGGAAGCCGAGGTGGGAGGATTGCCATGAGTTCAAGGCCAGCCTGGGCCCCAGAGTGCAACCCTGTCTCAAAAAAAAAAAAAAAAAGAAAAGAAAAGAGAAAAGAAAAGAAAAGAAAAAGAAAAAGAAAAAATCAAATCCAGAAGAATCTGAAACACATTTGGTCCCAAGCCTTTTGGATAAGGGTAACTTAACCTATATGAAAGAAATTCTGCCAGACGTATAAATACTTACTAGCAAGCAGGGAAAAAGACTTATAATCTCCAGAAAGTCCTAATAATAGCTCCTTGCAGGACATAATGGAAGCATATGCCTTTGAATGCTACTCTAAAGGAATTTGGGCCTCTGGATCCAGATTCTCATATCCCTTGTGCTAGAGAGTAGAAACTCTAGGATAGTACCAGTTGATCCATATGTCCTTGTCATCCCTTCTGCTAATGGGAGCTCCTCCAGTGGTATCAGTGAGTACCATTGAAACTCCCTAGGTGTCTCTTCTGGAGTGTGGGCATTGCATTCAGATCTTTTAACAGGCACTCTGGAGACCAGGAGTGCAGATTATTGGTTTCTTCTAAGATTTCCCACCCCTCAGGATATATTAAAACTATTTCATACCCTTTTGCCTGTTTCACTGTCCTTGCTGAAAGGTTTTTAGGTAGATCACAAATGGTAGAAACACTTTTACCCTCAGCTTTTCTTGGACTCCTAGCTAGAGGTCTTCACCGTCCTTCCCCCACGACAAGCATGGGGACAGAGGTGCTTGTCAAGTACACTGGGTTCATGAGCCCCCTCCATCCCCAAGTGACTTCCCATGACAAGGCTGAGTATGATAGTTAGCACCCTTGTCCCTTCAATTCTCGTGGAGGGATCCCTCTTGTAAGTATTGTGCCTGGAGGCACAACCTGCACCAAGACTGTCCCCTCTGCGGGGCTTATGGAAAGTTTAAAAGAAGCCTAGGAAGCTTTTATGTTTCGACTGCTCTCTGCATATTTAAAAAATACAACAAAACAGGGTCAAAAGTGTGGTGCTTTAGGAATATTCTCATGTAACCAATAAGAGCTTTGAACGTGTGCCATGATCTCGATGGAAGCTACTGTGTAAAGTCTATATTAAGGCCTCAATGATTTTTTTCTTCCAGAACCCCAGTGACAGGGTGAGCCTCTAGGCCTAGGCTTTGGAAACGAAAGACGTCTTAACACTTTGTGGCCCAGACAAAGCCCAGATCCCCAAACCTCAAAAGTTTTCGCTTTTTTCTCAAGCTGAGATAAAGCCCCTCTTTCCTCAGAGACTCAACTAACTTAACCTCAGGGGATCCTGCCTCAGGGAAATAGCCTTCTAGCACTGTCAGAGAACAGGTCTTTCCATTTGCCTAGGGGAGATAGGAGGCTGCCCCAGCCCTTTCTCCTCATGTTCTGAGAATATGAATGTCCTCTGGCCTCAGTGCCAGGGGCCTGAGAGCCTGTGGAGAGTGGTATCTGGCATCTCAGCTCAGGGGAATCTGGGGACCAGACTGAAAATGCTCACAGTAATCATGGAAGGTGGAGGGGGCCTCAAGAACTTTATATTCTGGGGATTCTTGGAGACTATAGGCTTGATATTACTGCTAAAGGGGCAGTAGGCTCATGGGTGCATTTTATTATTCTTCAGAAGGTATATGGTATGTCTGAGGTCTTTTTAAAAAAAAAGTTCAAAACATCTGTCACCTCACATCCCCTTAGAAACAGGAGTAGATGTACAAATGTACAAATAAACAAGATGGCCTCCTGCCTCTAAACATGTCTTTCTCTCACTCAGCACCTGGTCAACATTTCTGATGAGGACACTCATGTTCATATTTTACCCCCACAAACAAGATACTTTCAGATCAGCTATGTGAAAAAGGTAAGTGGCCTTTGGTCCCCTGCTGTCCCCATGGTGCTCTTTGCTGGATTGTGGTTTTCTAAGTCTCAGGCCTGTTTGGGTGGGCATGTCCTGTGTTGTCACCCACAGTATTGCAATCTGCAAGGTCTGGGGCTTATTCCATTGAGGACCTACTTGCCTTCCAGGAAAACCGCCTCATCCCTGGCTTGTCCCTCACAGTCACCATTACATTTTCTCCAGATGAGTGGCGATACTACTATGACTGCATCCGCATTCACTGTAAGGTAAGTTTTTTATTTTATTGGGGCAGGGGCAATACTCATCGGAGGAAAAGAGATAGACTGACCACTCAGAGCTTTCTCATCCCAGCACTGGGGTAGCTTTCTGGCTGGCATGGAAGAGTGCTTCCTCCTGACATGCATCCTTTTTGGGACAGTATTTGGTTCCTGATTACCTGGGTGAGCTCAAAAGACATTATGTGCTTCAGGTGGCCCATGGCCCCGTGTCCAAAACCTTCTTTATTGTGTGGTGCTGGGAGTCAAAGAAAGCTTTGTCAAATAACTTGAGCATGTTCCTTTAAGTGGTAGGCTGAAAAATTAGCAATGGCCCAAGTCATGATTATAAACATTGTCAACCGTCATGAACCTCATGTGGCAAATGTCCACAGAGGCAGACCTGTGGGCTTGTGGCCTGGCACAGGTGGATATGCAGTATAAATTCTTCTGAGCCTCTTCTAGATCTCCTACGTTAGTCACACTTTGACCTCCAGAGCCAGCTCTACTGTTGTTTCCTTTTCTTTAAGCAGCTGTGAGTACTCCTCCCTTTCTTCCTTTCCATCCTTTTTTGTCTGTCTGTCTTTCTTTCTTTCTTTCTTTCTTTCTTTCTTTCTTTCTTTCTTTCTTTCTTTCTTTCTTTCTTTTCGTAGTACTGGGGACTGAACTGAGGACTTTCACACTACACTATATTCCCCAGCCAATTTTTTGTTTTTTATTTTGAGACAATCTCGCTAAATTGCCACTTTGCCCAGGTTGGGCTTTAGCTTGGAATCCTTCTACCTCAGCTTCCCTTTCTGTATGCTACAGGCCCAATCTCGAAACTTAAGAGGACTTAAGAATAACCACATTCTTAATGTTTCAAAACTGAAGTGGAAGAGTGTGATGTAGTAACCAATGCCTTTATTGTAATCTGTACAATAACACAATTTATAAAGAATTCTTTCTCAGTTTTTCCTTTTTTCAAAAAAGTCCTGAGCTAGGGGTGTAACTGAGTGGTTGGAGCACTTGCCTAGCATGCTTAAGGCCCTGAGTTCAATTTTCCAGTACCACATTAAAAAAATGACCAGGCATGGTGATACATGCCTGTAATCTCAGCATTTGGGAGGCTGAGGCAAGATTTCTTTGAGTTCAAGGTCAGCCTGGGCTATAATAATGAGTTCAGAACCAGCTTGGACTACAGAATGAGACCCTGTCTCAATCAATCAATTAATTAACTTAAAAGTCATGAAAACTCCCAAATTTAATTTTTATAAATTGACAGGGCTGTATCATTGGCTTACATCATCAGGTTGGAGATGGTTTCCTACTCAGGAGAGAGGAAACCTCAGATCAAGACACTTCAAATATTTCAGATCAAGAAACACATTTTTCCCATTTTTATGAGTATATATATATGTATATCTGTGTGTGTGTGTGTGTGTGTGTGTGTGTGTGTGTATAATACATGGTGGTTACATTGAACTTGAATATTTTGTGCACATATTTGTCGTGTCAACGTTACAATCCCTTCCCCTCCTCCTTTTTTGGCCCTCTACTCCTTCCCTCATCTTCTCCAGTTCCCACTATCACATCCATTTGGTTCTATAAAATGTCTGTTTTCTAGATTTCTCATGATATTTAACTTTCTGAGTTTGACTCACTTCACTGAGCATGATGGTCTCAAGTTGTGTCCATTTACCTACAAAAGCCTCAAAACTGTCTGTCTTTGTGGAAAAGTAGTACTCCATTGTGAGCATATACCACAATTTTTGTATCAGTTTTGCTCACTGCTATTTTGTCATCTTCCACAGCTTAGCAATTGTTAGATTGTTAGTTGTGCTGCTGTAATCATGAGTATATGTGTGTGTGTATATATATATATATGTCTTAATTATACATTGCTTTTAATTCTTTTGGAAAGATACCCAAAAGAAGTATTGCTGGATTGAATGAAATATTTATTTTCAGCCTTTTGAGGAGTCTGCAAACTGCTTTCCATAGTGGTTGTACCAGTTTACAGTCCCACCAGCAGTGTAAAAGGGTTCCTTGTTCCCCACAACCTCACCAGCACTGATTACTGTTTGTCTTTTTGATATACAACATTCTGAGATAAGATGGAATCTTAGTGATGTTTGATTTGCATTTCTCTAAAGGCTAAGGATGTTGAACATTTTTTCATGTGTGTGCCGGTCATTTGAACTTCTTCACCTGAGAACGGCCTATTCATTTCCATTACCCATTTTTTTAATTGGGTCTTTGATTTCAAGGGATCTACTTTTTTCAGTTCCTTGTATAGTCTAGTTATTACGCACATGTTTTTAAAAAATATGACAAACTGTTCTTACTTTGAGTAGTTTCAATCTAATAAAAAGCCTAAAAATGAAGTGATGATATTGTTTTCAGAAAAGAACTGCTGTACTCAGCAGAGTAAGCATTATGTAGAGGGCCAGGGCAGCTACCCTGCCATTAGAATAATGCTGTAGTACATATTAAGCAATACTTCTAAATTTTAAGCTTGTCATCTTATTCATTCTTAAAAATACATTTGAAGAAATGTGTGATTCCCTCCATTTTGCAAAGGGAGAAATAGACATAGGTAATAGGTTAAAGGTCTTGCATTAAGCAGGACCAGGAGCAGGTTTCTGTGCCCTCTTACTAGTGAGCTGCTTTCTATTCTGTGATGTTCAGATCAGATGATTCTGTGCTGTCCTCTCTTCCTCTTGTGCCACCAAAGGCTATGTCTCCTTATCATTTGTTGAAGTACAAGCAAATAGGTCACTATCGTGACATCTCCATGAAGGCAGCATCGGCTTCAGCTTTCTTGGATAATAGTGATCATCACTTCAATAACTTGTGCTTAAGATTTTCCACAGTTTGTTTACATCTAAGAAAACAATCTTTCTAAAGTACTTAGGCACTGAAGTTTAAGAAATTTTTTTAAAGTTTGAAAATGTGGTTAGAAATAAAGCATCTACAAGTTTGTCTTTAAAAATCTTCAAAATGGCAAACTTAACTATTCTTGTTAATTTCAGGGAGATGATACCTTGGTTGTTCCTATCCATGCCTATCCTGTCACAAACACTCTGGACTTTCCTAAGTTCATAAGCCTATCAAATGTCCTCCTTGGTGAGAGGTGAGTTACCAAAACGAACCAGCAAAGCATGCTAAGATGAGAAAGGTAAGTGATACACAAATACAAACTTAGACTTTTGTCTAATAGAAGTCCATCAGTCTACCTGAATTAGACTGGCCTTGTAATTGCAAAGGAAAAATAAAACAAAGCGAAATAAAAATAAAAAAACTCCAGGTCAAAATGTTGTAAGAAAGAGAGAGAGAGTGGATTGGGTCATCTAATTAAAGTGCGTAGGGGGATCTTCACGCATGGCTGGATCTAAATTAGATTACAGGACCTGACTCTTCTCAAGTCCGGGTTCTGCTGAGCTTGGCGGCTTCTTGACAGGTTTCCCCTCTTGGGTGCAAGGTATCCCCTGATTCTAATCTGGCAACATGAGTAATAGAAAGGGCTGAAGGGGATGCAGTTGTGCAAGCAAAACCTCAGAGTTGAGTCTTAATTGAACCAAATTAGATATCATGCCCATTCTTGAAAATCTAATTTACGTGACGAAAAGGCAAAGACAATAGAAATTCACCATGGAATTTATTCCTTCTTTTTTGGGTGGCAGAAGGTTAATAATTTCCATTGTAATTTGGTATATGTCTTATTCTTTCAGTCACCACTTACTAAATGCCTCCTGCCAGGCAGAATACTATCTGTTCCTAGGAATATAAAGATAGATATTAAGCTACCCAATATTGGTAGGTAATGGTCATGCCAGTCATTAAAATATTGAAATATCTCTGTTCTAGTTGGAACATACGTACTATCCTGGGTCCTTCACTCTCTGCACCACAGCTGCCTGGCCCCTTCTCTGCTTCCCTCATCGCCCATTGATTCAGCAATAAAGGAGTAAATATCTTAGTAGTTTAGGCTTGGAGAAGACATTTGCAGGACCTGCCTGTGACTTTAGATCTACTCACTGATTGCTGCCCATGATGTGCTGATGGGCTGATGCTTTTAATATCACCATGGTGAAAAGATGACTAGACAGAGATGCTGCTCCTGAGGTCTCTGAGTCCAGTGGGAATAGGACCATGTCATCAGTTAACTAAGCACTAAGTTGCTGGTGCTGTTGTGGAGGCACACATAGAGAGCTGTGTGGGCCGTAAGAGGAAAGTCCTCATCTCTGGCTGGGGAGATCCAGAAGGTCCTCACTGATTCAGGAGATGACATCTGGGTTATCCTAGGAGAATCCCACAGGCTGAGGACATGAAGATGGGACTCCAGGCAAGCAGAGAGTATCTGCCAAGTCACCACGGCAGTAGAGAGCATGAACAATGTCTTGTAGGTGATAAGAGAACTTAAATATTTTAATCCACATGTAGCTGGCGAATGCTCGGTGCTTCTAATACTAGCCCCAACTTCAACAGGCTTGTAGGATTAGAGCAGGGCAAGTGGAGTGTAGGCAGCAGGGAACAGGGATACCAGGCATTGAGGCCAGGTGCATCCAGCTACAAAGGGGAGCAGGGATATTATAGGCTTATGACAAATGCATGTAAGATTCAGGATCCTTCTTTTTTTTTTCAGCATCTGCTGTCTGTGATTAGATATTCAAAGTTTAGATGTGGAACACAGTTTTTGGTTCAACTTTGTGATTTCTTTTGCCTCTACCTGTGAACCTTCCTAGTGAGTTTCTGGTTCAACATCTCTGTTTTATTGTTAAAAATATAAAAATAAGAATATAAAAATATAAAGTGACTGATACACTCAAAAAGCATATGATAATTTATACTTTAAAAGATAATGAGTATTGACTCAAAGGCATAAAGCATGACCAGTAGCTTTGTCGTCACTGTGCTGAGTCTTGTGATAATTGTTCCCTGAATTTGCTCTAACAGTTTTTACACATGCACCCCTACATGGTACATCTTCAGCTTTCCAGTTTTAGATTTTCCTGAAAGTGGTATCGTAAGATATTTGGTAACTTGATTTTTTTCATTCAACATCATATTTTTGTGGTTAAGCCATGTAAGTATATATGGCTGTAGTTCACTGCTGTGTCGTGTCCCCTTTATGCATTTACCATGACTTTTTATGTACCCTGTTGCTCATGGGCTGTGGGTTGTGTCCACTGTCTTCCTCTATGATGGACATTGTTCTTGATATCTTTGTTGGTGGTTCCTGGGGCTCAAGTTATGGAGTTTTTTCAAGGCATATACTAGAAGTGGAATTGCTGGTTGCAGCCTAGGTTCATGGGTACTATGAAGTGCCAGACTGTGTTCCAAAATGGTTGTATGCATTTACACGCATACCTGCAGAATGTGAGAATGGCCAATCATGAGTATTATCAGGCTGTCACACTTTAGTGACACATACATATCTCCATGGTCCCATGCCCTTTCATTCTTTGTTTTCTATCCCATACTTCCTCCCTCACCCCACTCTCTCCTTCTCAGGCTTCTAAATGGACCTACGGTAATCTAAAAAATGAATTTCTCCTGGTAAGACCATCTCCCTGTGCATGTTAGAAGACAAAATAGCTGTTGCCTTAAAGTGCACTTATAGAGCATTTTTTTTTTTTTTTTTTTTTTTTGAGACAGGGTTTTGCTCTGTAGCCCAGGCTGGTCGTGAACTCACTTTGGAGCCTAGGCTAGCTTGGACTCATGGTAATCCTCCTGCCTCAGTCTCCTGAGTGCTGGGATTACAGGCATGCACTACCATGCCCAGCTTTATGTGGTGCTGGGGAATCGAACTTGGATACTTAGCACTTGACTTAGTCCTTGCTAGGCAATCCCTTTACCCTCTGAGCCATTCCTCCAGCCTCATAGAGCAATTTTTATCAGAATCAAAGTAGCACAAAACAGTGAAATTTCCAGTTCATTAATTTTTCTCTTTTCTTCTTATTCCTCTCCACACATTCTTTTTTTGTTTGTGCCATAAGCCAGGCTTATGAGTTGGGAAAATGATTTATTAAACTGGTGAGCATAATATGCACTATGGTACAGGCATCATCAGTCTTGGGTTCTTAAAACAATAATCTGCTCACTTCTGTGGGGCCCTTCCCCAAGCTTTTTCATACATAACATCCTTCATTTGTAATCCGAATGAAAATTTCAGCCCAACAGTTTACTTAACTGAGTTATTGTTTATGATAGTATAATCTTTTAAAAATGTATTTCAAAAAGTAAATACACTAATTTATTCTCCAAGTATTCTAGTGGCAGCCAACAGCTTCCCAGGACTTTAGGCCCTTGACCAACTTTTGACTATTCAAACCCTCCTAGGCTACATTTAGCCTAAAATGTGTGGGAACAGGAAGGATGAGGCTCTTCACCTTCAATGACCCTGGCAATCCTAGGCTACATGGGTTGAAGGTATCCTTTGGGTGGGTTCTTTATTCTGCATTCATTTCATGTCATTCATTTATCAGATGTCTGGCCCTCGGCAGCCACAGCAGTAGGTACTGTCTTTGTTCAGTTTTGTTGCTAAAACACGGGGTGAGGAGGGGCCATTTGAATATGTGTGACATCTCTAGGAGGCCCTACAGAATTATCAACTTAAAAAATTAGCCTGCTATACATGACAAAATATTTAATTAACTCACCCCTAATGTGATGGTTTGAACTGCTTCTCTTTGGTGAAGACTTTGTCAAACCAGACCAAATGATTTCATGTACCGTGTGTGGCCTGCAGGCTGGACAGAATACATAAGAGTGGGTGAGTTTAAAAGATGAGAAGTTTCTTTGCCTCACTGTTCTGCATGCTGAGAAATCCAAGAGCAAGGGACTGGCACCTGCTCAGCTTCTCATGAGGGCAGTATGGCAGATGGAAGCAGGTGGGTGTGGAAGAGATGGAGCACAGTCACCTCCCTGGCTATGGCAACCCACCTTCATGGGATCTAGTCCATCACAAAAGCCTCTCTCTCTCTCTCTCTCTCTCTCTCTCTCTCTCTCTCTCTCTCTCTCTCTCTCTCTGTGTGTGTGTGTGTGTGTGTGTGTGTGTGTCTGTCTGTCTGTCTTCTGTATGTATATGTGTATGGTGTGGTGTGAGGATTGAACCCAGGGTCTTCACACTGAGCTACATCCCCAGCCTTATTTATTTATGTATGTATTTATTTTTGAAAAAGAGTCTCAGTTGCCCAAATTGGTGAAATTTTGCAATTTTTTCATTAATCCCTCTTGATAATGTAATCACTTCATCACTCCTTTTTCTTTTTTTTGAGATGGGGTCTCACCTGCTGGTCCTGAACTTACTGATGTAGCCCAGGTTGGCCTTGGACTCAGGACAATCTGCCTACCTCAGTCTCCCTAGTGCTAGGATTACGGGTGAGCACCACCATGCCCAGCTTTATGTGGTGCTGAGGAATCAAACTTAGGGCCTTGTGCTTACAAGGCAGGCACTTTAATGTGCCGTGCCCCCAGCCCCTAATCACTTCTTTAAAAGCATCATGTCCCAATACTGCCACAGTCCAATTTCAACATGAGTTTTAGACGGGACACACCACATTCCAACCATCCTTGGCTGGTTAAGGATGCAGAGATGATTATGACTTATGACCATGTTAAAATGGGCAGTTCTCATTTCTAAATCAGTGCATTTTGCAGACAATGCCTAGCCAGCTTTTCTGAGATGAATTGGGGCCAGGTGGGAGCTGGGAGCTCAGGTAAGAGTGCCGGAATTAGAGCGTGTCCAAGATGAGGTGTAGTGATGACAAGAATTTAGCCAGCCAAGGAAGGGAGTGGAGGAGAAGAGAAGAGGGGTGATGCAGGCAGAGCAGTAGTGTAGGCTGAGGCAGAGATACCAGATGGCCTATCTAGAATGTTCTGTGGCCAGGCATGTGTTGCAAGACCCATGGCAGCAAAGGGAGAAGGCTGGCAAGAAGGATATTACACTTGGGATCTGGGGAGTCTGGTAGTATTTGGGTCTGCCTCATTTACTTGGAAAGGGATTGGATTATGGGGATTGATAACATTAATGGAGTAACTGTTGATTTCCTGTGCTGTTGGAGGGTGGAACCTGTTCAGGAGAGATGGATTACTGAAGGTGTGCCAGGTCATTAAGGGTGTGGTCTGGAATAATATAGTCTTTCCCTTGTCCTTTCCTCTTAAGAGGCTATCAGCTGCTACTCTCTGCTAGACCCTTCTGTCGTGTCGCCATTGCCACCTGACCAAGAACAGACTGAGACATCTGAATGTGAGCTAAAATAAACATTTCCTCCCTTAAGCTTTAAGCTGTGGGTGTTTGGAACCATGTCCCAGCAATGAAAAAAATAACCAAGACAAAGGGCCTTCAAGGCTTATCTGGAAATGCCCATTTTTACCCTGAAGTCATCACTGAAAGGCATGAGGAGAGAAATGATATGGGCATACCCACATTTTAGAAACCTTGTTGTGGTATCTCTGAGCAGGAATCTGGAGGGACTATGGCCAGGACTGCTGGGAAGATCCAGGCAAGGATCTGGAAAGGCACAGAGGGCTGTTATTTTCCAGGATCACACAGCTGTCATGGGAGTCTAGATTGGAATTCAGGTAGATTGGCACCAGAGCTTTGTGGAGTTTTCACTTTAAACGTGGCGGTGTTGCCTTATATTCTTCTCTGCCCATTATGAATTACCCAGTCTGTGGTTTTTAGCACAAAACAGACTAAGACATACTTACACTTTTTTTTAATAAAGAAGGATTTGAGATAAAATTCACATATAAAATTTTACTAATTTAATATGTACAATTCAGCTATCACTACAATCAATTTTAAAACTTTTTTGTAACACACAAACAAAATCTTATACCCACTTCCCATCCCCCATCCTCAAACTTCCCAGTTGTAGAGTAACTGAATTGTTTTCTGCTTCTATGAGTTTGCCTTTTCTGGAATTTCATGTAAATGAACTGACTTGCTCCATTTAACATAAAGTTTTCAAGGGTTCCCAGGTTGTACTTGGTCCAGCTGTATCAGTGCTTCATTCCTTTCTATTGGTAAATGATATTCCACTTTATGGACATAGAACATTTTATTTATGCATATATCAATAGAAAGATATTTGGGTTCTTTCCAGTTTGGAGCTGTTACAGATACTGGTATGAGTATTTGCACATGTTTCTGTGTGGATGTATGTTTTCACTTGTCTTGATTGTATACCTAGTATTGGAATTATTAGACTATATGGTAACTGTATGGTTAATGTTTTGAAGAACTACCAGACTATTTTTCAAAGTGGCTGTACCACTTAAATTCCTACCAATAACATATGAGCATTTGAAGGACACTTATTCTCTTAAATGTCTGAGTAATGCGACCTTTATACAGCTTAAGATATAATAGTATACATTATAAAGAAGTACTTGCCTGTTAGAGGAGCACAAATTCAGCAAAAGGTGGATTCAAAAGAGTATGCATATACAGTTGATTTGGACAGGATCCATGGTTTCTGTTTTTATTTTATTTTATTTTATTTTATTTTATTTTATTTTTGAGACAGACTCTCTGTGCTGCCCATAATGGCCTCTGCCTCCTGGACTCAGGCAGTCCTCTTGCAGCAGCCTCGTCAGTAGCTGAGACTACAGGTGTACATCACCACACTCACTAATTTTGCTCCCTTACTTTGGGGTTGATTCTGAGGATAATCAGTTGGGATCTGGACAGAGCCTTTCTGACGACTAGATGGCACCTCGGTTCATTTTCCACAAGGTTGCAAAGCAGACTTGTTTATATTCACCAGCTACATCCTCAGTGACTGGACCTGGTGGTTGTAAATTTTTCTTGCTGAGATAAAATGCCATGTGGACACTTGCCAGCTACGTATAAACAACTTTGGTGGTTTAAGATCTGGTGAAATATATTCTGACAGCCTGTGTAAAAACCAGCAGTTGCATTCCAGTTTCTGTGCAATGTCTCAGTCAAACATGGCCTGTGGGGTGCTGAGAACTTGTAGCCCTTCTTCTCTGTACTTCTCTGTAGGCTGAAATAGTAACTTATAACCAAGTAAACCAACTATCAGGGCTTGGTAAACCTGGTAATGACTCCATATCCTAGAGAGTGTTGTACATAAAATACAGTCTCGTCCTTCCTACATCTGCAAGTAGGAAAGAATGTGCCTCAGGGATGGACATTTGCTATCATTCCATTCCCATGGTTCTGAACAGATTCATTCATCTTGCTCTGTAGTTTTGGTAACAGTGTGTTCCTACTACTAAATAACTAGCTGAAATCTATAGAAAAGCCAGTTCTCCCATCTACTAGATCTTCCTGGCACCAAGCTGACTCTGATGACCAGCTAGTCAGTGTACTGTAGATAAGCACCCACAGACATCTCCCAGGGAAGGAACAGGCCATCCAGGAGTTGTCCCATGGGTGAGGAAGCCATAAGTTCCCACAGCAAACTGACCTGTCATCATCGCAGAGCGTGGGAGGCTGCATTGACCGCAGAGCCACATTAATGACACTGACAGAGAACGTCCCCAGCTACTCTATCTCAAAGCCAGGGTATTTTAGGTCCTGGAACTTTTTAAGTTTAGGAATTTACCAAAGGATGCTTTAGTTTTGTTCATGGCTAGTCTTAGAAAGTGTGGGAATAACCAAGGTTAGAATATAGTGTCTAAATGTCACAGTTCTCTCAATGCCCCTGGATTTTTAAAGCATGTAGGCCCCTTAGGAGTGTGCTTGCTTAAACTATCACTGAGAAGGAAGCTTAGCGGTGAGAGTGTGCCCCAGCACAGATGGCGACCAAGCCTGAGCTGCCCTGTGCCATCTGTGAGCCTTTCTGAAGATAAGAGAGCCAAGAAGCACTGTAACTGCATTAGAAGGAAGGCACCCGGAGGAAACTTAATGAATTTTTGAAAGGCTACTTGTGCAGAAAAAGTCCCATTTATTGGCTTCACAAGAGAAACAAGCTCCTTACCCGTACAAGGGTCTCACTTAGAGATGACTGGCAGGAGCAGCAGTGTCCTGTGACAAGAGTGACGTGTGCTTCTCAGCACGCTTGCTTCTTTCCAGGACTCTGCAACAGTAGTGAACTTGCTTTTCAAAACCAGGATTTGTATAAAACAATCACTGTCATGTAACAGCCTGAATTTTTACTCTGAAAAATCTTCCTGTTCTTTTTAGTTCAGATTTCTTTGATTTAATGTTCTTTTGCTGACTGTCAGTCTAGTTAGTAGCTTGGCTCAGTCTTCTTTATTAATCTTAATAGGAAAAGAGACCTTCTAACTTTTAACCTGTCTGCATTAATGACAGCAAAAGATCCTGGATGCTTCTCATTTCGCTTAGGAAGAGTGGGTGCCAAACTGGGACAACCAACATGGGGCATTTTCGGCAGGACACCTAAGTTGGTTCTGTGCTTTTTGTCTTTCTCACAGAATTCTAGGCTTCCAGCTCCCAGTGGAAGTGATGGAAATGCTGAAAACCTAAAGAGAGGAAAGTCATCATTGGCCTTAAGAAAGCCAGGCTTGAAATCTGTGATGCTTTGCTTTTCTCTTTTGGGCTTCAGACAGATTGTTTAGTTGTTCCCATGGGCCCATGGGATGGGCTGACATAAATTTATGCCCAGCATCTGGAGCAAACAAATCTCTGAGCCAGGGACAAGACTTAAATGTGGAAAGTTTAGCTGGGCCTGCAAGCCCAGCACTCTGGTTCAAGCATAAGCTTGGACAACCTGGCAACGTAGTGAGACCCTGTCTCAAAATCAAAAAACAAAAATAAGGTGGAGGTGTAGCGTGAAGGCCGTGGGTTCCATCTTCAGTGCTGAAACTTTTAAAAAGTGGATGTTTTACTGGGTTAGGGTCTGGAAGTCTTCAGACTTTTTTGGAATGATTCTTACATGAAACCTTCAAGATTTAACCATTTACTAAACAGTAGCAAATTTTAAAATATTTTAAAAAACTATTCAAGGATGAATTGCTAATTCTGACATTTAAGAACATAACCTAAACAACATCAGTATCTACCCACAAGCACATACCTGGGAAAAGCAAAGGCAAAGATTATGGATGGTGTTCATCCCTGGAGAGTCATCCCTAAATTGAGAGTGCCTCTTGCTGCCCCACCACCTTGGCCTGGCTTGCACAGCTGTCACATCTCACACCTAACACGGTACAAGCCGTACCATACGTTTGCAGTACACACACCCACACACCCACACCCCCCCCCCACACACACACGTGTACCCACACACGCAGGCACGTGTACATGAGCATGGGCCCACACAGTTAACGTGTCTTCTAGAATGTGATTACATAACATTTGTCAAAATACTCAGAATTGAGTAAAGAACAACCCAGTCAGCAGGATTATGGTTATAATTTCTTAAATAGTTGTTTTCTGTTAAATCTGCTCACTTCTGGTCCCAGATTCTTTTATACAAAACTTTCAAAACCAAAAGTACTTCAATTTGTTACTTTGCATTCAAAATTTTTTTATTTCTTAGATCACCAAAGAGTGAGCTTTCTGTTTTAATACTTGCTGGCAGGCAGACCACCAGGACCAGCAGCGGGGTGTCCTCTACTGCAACAGGCCAAATGTTATTACAGGCTCATTTAGCTGGGAGGAAGTGTAGTTTGAATATAATCAGCTTGTGGTTTCTTCTACCCCCATTGTAAAAAAAATGGAAGTGTCTGTCTGCAGTTTTTAATGTTCCTCTTATGTTCTTCCCAACCAATACTGTGTTTTGCTCAGCAAAAACACAGCAATCCAGCAATCCAGCTGCAGAAGACTTTTCCTCTTTCTCCTCATCCAGTGTAACTGCTTCCTTCCCCTGGACCTGTTTCTGCTGCCAACTTATTTCATGCACAGGACTTGGGCCACAGGCCCTGCTCGCTCCTCCAGACAACCACCTCTGAATTTCCCTCCTTACCCTCCGTTATCCCACATTATCTGCTACCCTGGGGAAATATAAAGAGCTAATTTCTGTCAAATTTGTTATTTTTATTAATACTTTCAAGTTAAGCAAAGTTAATATTAAATTTTAAAGGCATGCTGTACTGTAGATTCCAACCAGTCATATGGCATACCAACAGCCAAGATATAGATGGTGCCTCCAGGGGCTATAGGAGGGGTTTGGGGAGTTGGTGTTTAGTGGGCACAGAGTGTCAGTTTTGCAAGATGAAGATTGTTCTCTGGCTAGATGGTGGTCATGGTTGCTGAACACCCTGAAAGTACTAAACGCCACTGAACTGTATGCTTTAAATGTTAAAATTACAGAATATTTTATTACAAAATTTAAAGGGTGTTTTTTGTTTTGTTGTCAGTGACTGCGATTGAACCCAAGACCTCTTGTGCATGATAAGCACATGCTTAAGCACTGAGCTATACCCTATCCCTAAAAGGTGTTTCAAAATATAAGTGGTGCACATCATCTCTACAGATGCCAAATGTTTCATTAGCTAGATCTGTCCAGCCTCTTCTGAGTTCAGTTCCTTTTCAGCCCCTAAGAAATTCCTTAACTTGTATCAAAGTAACAAATTGAAGAAGTAAGCTCTTTACATTCAGATTGTACTCCAGTGTTGTCACCAGAGTTCCTCCTCCTATATTGTTGGTGGGATATGATGGGGACAGTTCGGGCTACCGGAAAGACTGAAGGACAAACTGAGCTAAGGGCCAGGAGTGGGCTCCAAGTGTTTAAGATACTTCCATGTGTTGCTTTTCTTATTTTCAGCGACACAATTCCTCTCGCTGGAATTGGTACTTCACACCAGAAGCAGAGTAGACTCCTGGAACTGGCTCCTTTGCCTCTGTATTGGCTTAAGCTTAAGCTGACATGAGCATGATGTTTATACTCTAGGTATAAAAAGTAATTATGTGCTTGCTACTTGAAAGTTTCGTCCCTTCACATATTTTCTTTTACCATCATTTGACTGTATCATTAAAGATTATGGATCTACCCTGTTTCCAGTTTGAATCTATAATTCCAATGAGATTGTGTCTTTTAAAATAATATAAGCAACATATGAAGCTCAAAAGAACATAAATTATCTTAAATAAAAGTATATCTTGTGATATTTGAAACATGATTTCACTCAGCACTTAAGAATTTTTCAAATTAGTGCTTACTGCTTTGCAGGTTGGGATCCAACTAGAAGGCAATTATAGTATGTCTTGGAGTTGGGAATGTAGCCCAGTGGTATCATGCGCAAGGCCCTAGGCTCCATAACAATGTGCATGAGCAGGCACACTGTTTTAGTTACTTTTTCATTGCTGTGACTCGATCAATACCCAACATCCACAAGTTTAGGGAGGAAAGGTTTATCTTCGCTCACAGTTTCAGAAGGTCACAGTCAATTCAGGGGTGGCTGGCAACAGTGGAAGTACATGGCAGAGGTGGAGGCAGCTCCTATGACATCACAAACAGGAAGCCAAGTCTCAGCAAGTCCAGTCTCTTTTCAGAGGAAGGTAGACACATGTATATATATTTCCAGGTCCCATCCCTGAGATCAGCCCCACCTGGATCCGGGTGTGGAAGGTGTGGTAAGCCCCACTATATGCTGGTAATCCAGTTTACGTGCCTGTAATCTACCCCTCCAGGCTCAGCCCCAATCTCCCAACAGCACATGGTTCCATAGGCAATCCATAACATTGAAATGCATGAGACTTTTGGGACACATGCCAGATTCAAATAACAATACACATTTATGTTGTGTATCTCATGTCCTTCTGGTTCTGTTGGTTACATTTTGAATACATCTGAAGCTTAAATCACTGATTTCCTCAAAATCACTAGATTTCCTTCCTTCTCCCTATGAGCATTCCAGAGCCCCAGAGGAAGCTGGTAACACTTAGGTAAAGGTCTTCGGGTTTGTCTTAGCTCAGACTGCTGTTAGGAACTTCCATAGACTGTGTGGCTTACACAACAAACATTTCTTACAGTTGAGAAATTTAAGATCATAGTGCCAGCGTATTTGGGTTCAGGCCTTTGTGTTAGCTACTTATCCATTGCTGGGACAGAGTACCTGACATCCACAATTTAAGGGAGGAAAAGTTTATTTTAGCTTATTTCTGAAAGTCTCACCCAGTTCATCCAGTCCTGGGTGGGCAGTAACAGTAGAAGCACATAGTGGAGATTTAGTCAAGGAAAAGTTCTTCATGGCGTGAAAGACAAAAAGCCAAGTGAATGAGGAGAAGCAAGTCAATGGAGAAGCAAGTCAATGTCTAGAAACTAAGACAAAGGCCAGACCCATCCCAGGAAGAAGCTGTACCTGTGTTTCTTCTTCCTTTATTTAGTTCAGGCTGACGGTTGGACTGACCATATCCTTACTTACTGGCTCACAAGTCTAGAACACAGATCTGAAGCCTCTTCCCTGGGTACCCCCAACCCCCCCCCCCCGTCCCCCCATCCCAATCAGTTGACACAATGCTTTCAGGTCAAACTCCAAGAATCTGCCCCTTTTAGCCAAGCCCTACCTCCCAGCAGCACATGGGTCCATAGGTATCCCACTATAGCCAAATACATGAGATTTTTGGGAGGCATCCTAAATCCAAACCATTACAGCCTTCTTCTGGGTTTCCTTACATGGCAAGGGGTGGGGTGGTGGTGGCAAAATTACAGAAAAACTCTGTAACAGTTTAACTCTATAGCATAATAACAGGTGCAAGAGATAGATAGATAGACAGACAGACATAGATATACACAGGTTTCTACATCATAGAGCAGTTTCAGGTTTTTGTTGTTGTTTGTTTTTGTGATGCTAGGGATGGAATGCAGTACCACATGTCTGCTAGGCAAGCACTCAACTATTGAGCTATGCCCCTAGGCCTTTCTTTTTGTTGTTGCATTTTGTGAGAGTATCTCACTAAGTTACACAAGCTGACCTTCTGTTTGTAACCCTCCTATCTCAGCTTTCTTAGTAGCTGGGATCAGAATTTTAATGGTATTTAGCAATGGGAATTTAGTTTTTAATTCTACCCAGATCCTAGTGAGATTGTTTTCTCAAATATGAGAAACCTCTAAATAAACTAAACTTTGTATTACCTAAACTTCCTTTTGGCCCAGATTTATCTAGACTGCCATTTATTATTAAGGTGCCATCTGCATTAATCTGACATCCATAATAAGAGCAGCAGCAACAAGAGCAAAGAGCATCCTGAGTCCACTGAGACCTGGGTGACTTGCACCTTTTCATCTCTTTCTCAATTGTGGCACTTGGAATTTTTTGCCCCCAACGAGCTGTTTGTTTTTCCAGACTAGGTGATACATTAGGAATTTGGCTTCATGTAATCACCATAAAACAAATACCTTGATAGCTTTCCTATAGGAATTATCAGAGCTATAAAGTTAATTGAAAACTGGCTCCTAACGAACAGTGAGAAAAACTCCAAGAGATTTATTGGGGTTGTTTCAATTCAGGAAAATGTGACAGTGCTGCTTTTAGCAGACAAGCCCAACTGTTGGTCCAACTGTGCCTTCCAGGGAGAGCTCTGGTCAGAAGCCTGGGGTGTTAACCTGAGCACAACACAGCCTGTGGAGGCCATGGGAGTCCCAGGCCTAGTCAGCAGGGACCAGAGTCAGCTGATTTTGTGCTTGTGTCTCTGTGGACATATGTAGCCTGCATGCATATGTAACTTGTAGTGTTGATTTATCCACCCCCCCAGTCTTGGTAAATAATGGGGTCTTTCTGTATTCCTAAGATACTCTGAAGGCATCTTTTTCATACTTATGATTCTAAGTATTTGCCTTCATTTTAATACTAATCACTTTAAGAAGTTTATGCTCTTCTCCCTGTACTTTGGAGTCATATTCTTAAAAAAAAAAAAAAAAAAAACCTAAAAACTTTTCACACCTCTTTTCTCTGCCATTTTTTCCTGCTTTTAACTGTGGAGCTGCTAAAAGCTGCAAACAGTGCCTGTGCGATAGCCTGAACTTTGAGCTGCCATGAAATTTCTTCAAACAGATTTTGTAGTTCATCACCCTTAATCATATTTTCAGGCAAAGTCTTAGGAAAGGGACAAAAATGCAGACATGCTTTTTGCCAGAGCACAGCATGCCTGGTTTTTAGACCAATTGCCACTGAAGTCCTCTTCCCATATGAGACTTCTTGAGCCTGGCATTTCAAATCTGCAGTCCTCTTGGCATTCTGGTCTTCTGAGCCCTGGCTAGAATTTCTTATCAAGGTCAGCTCACAGCATTCTAAGGCTTCCCTCGCTGACATCTTCAAACCTTTTCAAAGTCCTTTTGCAAACCAGTTCCAAAGGCTTCCAAACCACATTGTCAGATAAGTCACAGCAGTGACTCCATTTCTAGGTATCAGTTTCTGTCTTGGTTGTTTATTCGTTGCTGAATAGAATACCTGACACCCACAATTGAAGGGAGGAAAGATTTATTTTCATTTACAGTTTCTGAAGGTCTCAGTCCATTCTTGGGTGGCCAGCAATGGTGGGAGCACATGGCATAGACCGAGCCAGCAGATAACTGTTCATAGTGTTGCAGCCAAGTAAGTAAGGAAAGGTGAAGCTAGCATGTTTCCTTTCAGGTCATGCCCCAGTGATCCGCCCCTTCTGACCAAGTCCCACCTCTTAATGTCATATGGTTCTATAGGCATTCCACAACATCCAAATATGTGAGGCTGTTAGAGAACACTCCAGATCCAAACCATTACAAGGTCTGTAGCTCAGGGGGAGAGCATGTGCCAAGCATGTGCAAGATCGTGGATTCAACCTCTAGCATCAAGAAAAGAAAAGGAGAAAAAAGAAAGGAAGGAAGAAAGGATAGAAAAAGTATAAAGGTCAAAATGGAGAAAAAGGCAAAAAAGTAGTATTTGATGTTAATAGCTGAAAATTCTCCAAAATTAAAGGCAAGTAGGTTAGTCATTCAAATAGTTATTTATTCACACACAGCCCTTGCTGAAATTGTTTTTAGAAATATACCAACAAGAAGAAAAGAATATTCATGAGCCATGAGAATCCAGGAATAATGGTGAATTCCCAAGCTGTAAATGCCAAGTTATATATGTTGATAAAGTTATTTAACATTTAACTGTTTTTATGTCAGTATTTTTTTTTTGTTTTATACAAGTGAAAACTAAAACTCAATATAGAATGTAGAAGATGGGCAGAGTAAAAGCGAGTCCTGAGTTGGCAGGCAGGTACACCAGGCCAGGCATGGGGGATGGTAGAATCTTTGGGTGAATTTAGATTCCATTGAGAACTTTATAATTAGTAATACTTGTTTTTTTTAAGCTAAGGATAACAGTCCTAGGAATAGAAATACAGTCTATAGTTGCAAAATCAGAGGAGAAAAAAGGAAGGAAGAATATAAAAGTAGTAAGTCCAGCAGAAAGCAAAAGGATAAAAATGAAGCAGATAATTTTTAGGAAACACAAAACAACACAGTAGAAATACATTCAAATAGGTATATCATCAGTAATAGCATAAGACAGACTAAACTTACCTAAGACAAACAAAAGATTATCAGATTGTTTTTTAAAAAATCTACCTATATGCTGCTTTCTAGAGACACAACTAAAATGACATTTTTCAGAAAGTTTGTAATTAAAGGATTGGAACATATACTAGGCATAGTCTAAAAAATAATAATAGAAAACTTATTCATATGGTTAATAGAAAAAGAAAACTCTTAGGAATAGAATAAAATGCATCATTCTTAGTGGTAAGACATTTAAAAAATTTTCAGTAAAATCAAATTATTTTTCCATTACCACTTATATCCAGTATGATAACTGTAAGTGAGCATCATGCAATGGCCAGGAAAAGAAATGAGTTCTGCGAATTGGAAAAATAAACGAGTCCTTTTATTCTACAGATCATCTGATGTTCTACACAGAAAAATCTAAGAAAATCCACAGTTGAACTCTTACAAAATCCATAGAAGTCCTTAGCACAGCTTTAAATCAGCATCTGAAAATAAGCAACATCACAGCACACTGGTAATAATGAATTCTAAAAGGAAAAGATCCCGCTCCCAATAGCAACAGAAGCTGTGAGACTGCAAGTGCTGTGGTACGCAGGTGATGGGAGGAGGAAGTGGGGCCTTTGAAAGATGATCAGGCCATGAGAATGTGAGTGGGATAAATGTCCTCATAAAAGAGACCTGGCCTGCTGTCCTGAACCTGCCAGCACATTAATCTTGGACACAGCAGCCTCCAGAACCATGAGAAATTAATTTCTGTTGCTGATGAGACACCCGATCTATAGCGTTCTTTTGTAGCAGCCCAACAAGATTAGAGACTTGGAGACAAAGAAAAACTAAGCAAAATATGCAGGCTCAATATGGAGAAATTTATAACATTTGATTGAAGGACATAAAATTAAACCTGACAAAATTCAAGGCAAGCCATGATGTAAGTTTGGAACAAATCTCAGTTCTCTTCAAAAGAGATTGATAAGGCTGACTACATTAAAACTACAAACTTCTGTTCAACTAGACATCATAAATAAATCAAGATAAATTGTGGGCTGGAAAATATATTTACAGTACATATTAGGCCTAAACTAATAGGGGAATTTACAAATAAATAAGAGCAAAGCAAGCTCATAGAAAAATGGACACACTATACTACAGGCAATTCACAGAAGAGGTCATCTAAATGTATATATAATATTAGAAGCTCAAATTCAAAGAACAAAGGATTAAAATAATATGAGATACCATTGTCACCTCCAACAAGTTGACAAAAATTAAAATGCCTGAAAACCCTTGGACTGGAGTATAGCTCAGTATTTAGAGCTTTTGCATAGAGTGCATGCATGCAAAGCCCTGGGTTTGATTCCATAGAACCACAAAAATTAGCCGGTGTAGTGGTTCACACCTGTAATGCCAGCACTCGGGAGGCTGAAACATGAGGATTGCCATGAGTTTGAGATTAGCCTGGCCTATGTAGTGAGTTCAGACTAGCTTAGACTATATATCAAGACACTGTCTCCAAAAAAGTCTGAAAGTTGTAAAGTTGTAAAAAAAAAAAAGTCTAAATGTTGTAAAGCATCACAAACTCACCTATGTTGCTAGTGAGCATGGGCTTGTAAAGGGCTTTGAAGACCACTTTGGTCACATTTAGTCACATCACCACCAGTTACTACTAGCCAGCAATTCCATTTTTCAGTTACCTGTGGGGTCAGTTTGCTGCAGGGGCACAAGAAGTCCTGCACAAAGGTCGCCAGTGCCCTATTGCAGCAGTGAGCAAGTGCGGGCCACCTAAATGCCCATCAGCAGAAGAGTAGCTGTGTACAACATGGTAATGTCATGATGACAGGTGCTTCACTAGTGAAAGCAAACAGAACTTCAGGTGTCACTGCAGTCTGCTGCTGTTTTTCTCCACTTTTGATATGACTTCAGGATTCATACGACTTCCGTGGCGTCCTGTCAGTTGTTGGGGTTCTTCCTCTCCTAGCTTCATCAGATATTACTATAACTGATGGGAGTCTACATGGCTCCTAAGCTGCTCTTTTTTTCCTCTGCTTCAGATGTTCCTTCAGGTTTTCTGATCTTCTCTTGGTCTCCTTTCAATTGTTGGGGTGCTCCTCTCTGTGCTAGCTACATTGAACAGGCGATTTTTGACTGAATTCTTGTCTTTGTAAATGGGTCCACAGGGAGATGCTGTGCAGCTCTGTTACTTGACTTTTACTTGACAGGAAGTCTCCTCTGCTATTTTCCATATTAGAAAAAAAGTAAATTTCAAAGTCAAATAAAAATGCTTTGGGTATATATTTTTTTCAGTATTGGGGCTTGAGCACAGGATCTTTACTCTGAGCTGCATCCCTAGTCTCTTTTTATGGACACGGTCTCACTAAGTTGCTGAGTTGCTCAAACTGGGCTCAAACTTGTCATCCTCCTACCTCAGTCTCCCAAAAAGCTGGGGTTACAGGCCTGTGCCACTAGGCTCAGCTCTTTTGGCATAATTTTTAAAACTACATTTGTAATCCCCAAACTTCTTCCTGGAAAAAAGGGCTATTTCACTTTGCTCCAACAAATATTTGTTTAGCACTGTGTCAATGCAAAGTACTGGGATAGTGCTTAGTGTATGCTGTACCTAACGTTGCCTCAGACTCTGCCTCACAGGACTGAGCCCAGGAGCACAGGCTGTGGTAGTGAGGCAGTGTGTCCACAGTGTAGCTCAGAGAGGGTGCCTCCTTAGAGCCCAGATCCAAACGGGTGCACCATAGTGCTCTCCCAGGAGCAGGAAGAGTGTGAGCAGATGGCCAGTTGGCAAGGAAGCCACACAGCAAGTAATTAGAGAAGTAGGAACCAGTTTTGAAGCCGCAGACTGTGATGGGGCTGTGATAGACCATGAGGGCACAGAAAACTGGAGTAGGGAAATGACGTCCAGATTTTGGGTAAAGAAGTTGGCTGGTGGCTGGAAGAGACAGGAAAAATGCAGAGAAAAAGCCACAGGGATTGGCTGTGGAACTGCTCCTGAAAGGAGGCCGAGGGCTGTGTGAGACACCATGTGACCACTGCAGCCTGCTTCCCATGCTCTCTAGCTGACCTGAGCTCACCCCGGTGGAGGGGGCACGTCAGGGGAAGTAGAGAGCTCTCTGAGAAATGCCACCTCTGCCATAGCTCTTGTGTTGCTGCACACACAGTGGCAAGCTTGCTTGGAAGTCAGCCTTGTCTTGTGGTGACAGTGAATTACTGAGTCCCCAGACCCCCTCTCGACTCCCTCATGCATGACTGCTCGTGAGTCCCCAGCATATTTCAATCCAATGCAACCCAAAGTGCTACTGCTTCAACACTCTGTGGTGTCAGGCCCTGTGAAGGCCAGGACCTTTCAATACCTCCTATGTAACCCCTCCTTCCTCCCACTGCCCTCTGTCCATTCACAATTTTCTAGGTTCCCTAAGGTCCCAGAGTGGTAGGATTGCCTCTTCCTTGTGCTCTTGAGTCTGTAGGATCAATATTGCAGTACTCAGGGGCAGCAAGGACAAGAGTATTGGGTGTGTGGATGTTCAGGACAGTTGATCTGTGTCACATCTGGTTCTGCTCCCCAATTAGCCACATCGTCTGTGCAGAACACTGCTATGGTTGGGATTTTAGTGTCCCCCAAAAGCCTCATATATTTGGAACTTCACATTATTTGGAAGCAGAGCATGGCTAGAGGGTGCAAATGTTCGGTGTTTGATCTAGAAAAATTGTGTCAGTTTGCTGTGATTGGGGGCACCCAAAGCAGAGTTTTTCGGTGTGTGTGTGGTTGACTTGTGGGCCAGGAAATGAGGGAGGGGCACCTACTCTAAGGGGTGCCCCCCTGGCAGCTGAACTAAGTTCAGGAAGAAAGAAGAAGCATTTTCACAGCTTCTTCTTGGGAAAACTCTAGCTAGCCGATCTGCAGACTTCACTTTGCTCCAGATTTGACTTCACTTTTGTCTGCAATGGGGTGAGCAGCTCTCCAGCCTCTGCCATGTGCCTTCACTATTGCTGGCTGCCTATCAGTGAACTATATAAACCTTTCTGAAACTGAGAGCTAAATAAATCTTCCTCCCTTAAATTGTGGGTGTCGGGTATTCTGTCACAGTAATGAGAAAGTAACTCAGATAAACACTCTTTCTTCCACCTCTCTTTTTTCTATAAGTATGGACAACCACAACACATTACATAGGATCATGTTAAAAACATGTAGCTCAGCTCCTGACACACAGGAAGCACTAGGTGGATCTCAGGTGTCACCATTGTCTTATTTTACAGCTTTCATTTCTGTTCCGTTTCACTAGGAGAACTAATTATAAAGAAAAATAATAAACGTATTTTCTTTCTCATTTGTCTTGCAGCAAAACTTATGTTATCCCTTTGCAGTGCAGCTGTCCAGTGGATTTTGAGTTCAGGGTCACACTGATCCAGTCTCATCAAGCCTTTGTTGTTGAGCCAGCATCAGGTAGGGAAAGTCAAGGTTTGTGTTTCCAGTGTCCTTGAAGTTCTCAGATCAAGGACACAACGCAGAAAGTAGGTCTCAAGCTTCAAACAAAACAAAACAAAACAATAACAACTCAGAATGAACCACATTTGAATGTATTATCCTATTTTCAAATGTGTAACAGTGACCAATTTTACATAGCTGATCTAATGCAGGCTGGAATCGCACATAGCAGTGAGAACACTTATGAATAATTTATACCATACAGAATATTTATAATAATATTCAGGTAAGCCTCTTCTAAAGCCAAAAAGTTAATCTGGTCTAATTCCAGTTTTGTCATTGGTTTTGTACTCACCCTTTAATTTATCTTCAAATAAAATGGCAATGTGATTTCTTCTGAAGCTTTCAGAATCTCAGTGAAGGGTCTAATGAGTTTGTCTCCTGTGTGGGGTGAACAATCTGTTTTCACGTACCCCAAAGGACATAGTTCCCCTACTTTGAAAGGAGGATCCCTTACATTTGAAAGTGAAATTGGACACCAGAAGTGATTTCTACTTCCCATTTTCTGTCTGTTGATATTTAAGTTTGGGATTTAGATATTTGTCCATAGTGGTCTGCTGTGAATACCAAAATAATTTATTGTATTTTGTTTTAGTACTAGATATTCACTGGTATACAGCAGCTTTTATTTTTAAAAGTGCATTATTTTGACCAACAAATGAGTATTCAAAGCAAAAACATTAAGATGCTTCTAAATATTGCAATGCATATATGCTATTTTCTACAGAATAGAAATCATTCTGATATTTTAAGGAATAAGGTAATTAGAGTTTATATTTGCATAAAATGCTTGTTATTTTCTGCTGTTCCTTAAAAAGAAGGGAAAATACATTGTTACTCAAAGCATACTGAACAAGATAACATTTCAGCTAGGTAAGTATAGTTTATATTTTTTTCATAAGGCTTTTGTTAAAATAATGACAGTAACTCTTTGAGGTTGTTACTAGCATATGCTATGTGCTACCTAAGAAAGATGTGCATACTTTAAGTTTATACCACAACCATGTCAGGTCAGTACTATTATTTACATTGTGTAGACATAAAAATGAGGCACCAGAGCAATAAATACCTTGTATAGCACTTCTCAGTAGTAACAGGTAAGGTTTGAACCCAGTCAACCTGACTCCACAGTCTTATGTGCTGCAAGTTGACTTTTCCCCTGGACTATGAAGAGGTTATAAAAATTTGACAACAAGGTGTGTCAATACAGTGAGCGAGCACCTTCATATTTTTTGAGAAGATGATTTAGAGACATGGAGATGAAGAGGAGAAAAAGGAAGAAGAGGTTCTCTTGCCCACCCTGGGCCTGTGAGTCCTGGGGTTGTCTCTGAGAGCCACACTATAAGTCAGGTTCAGATAGTCCTGATGCAGGACATAAGGTTCATATCAGCTAGCTCACTCAGTGTGGCTGAAGCCTGGTGGGAATGGGGCAAAAGGGAGTCCAGCACCTGATGGGGGAGGGGTTAGACCATGTCCCAGCCCCCAGTTGTTGACCACTTGGGAAAAATGAAACCCAGCAAGTAATTCTTCCCTGGTAGTTGGATTCAGTGAGTCTGGGAAGCATTTGGGTTCTGTGTATTCAACAAGAACCTCTGTGGGATTCTGACAGGCACATTTTTAGAGTGATGTTCAAGAGTAACTATGCTGATAGGATCCATAGCTCCTGCCTCACCTGATGGGTTATAATTCCATTGAGTTCCATGGGCAGAAGGGAACTGCTACGAGTTTCCAGCAGCTGTGATGTGATGGGGGTTGGTTTGCACACAGGCCAGGGTAGTCATAGTGCACAGGTGATGCGATGGGTGTAACCAGGAGTGAACAAATTGCCATGTTTGGGATGAAGTAATGTGGATCTTGTAGGACTGAATGTAGCTGATGTCAGGGAAGAGAAAGAGAACCCAGGAGCGGATGGCATCTCCAGGCTTCTCTAAGAAGTTGCCCTGAGGCCAGGAATATTAATTTACCAAAGGAGTTTTGAAATATGATCTATTTAAAACCTGGAACCTACAAGGATAAGCAAATGGTGTTTGAGCAGAGTTCACCGGTCGCTGTGTGTGTGACTTTTACAGTATTATGCAAGTCTTTTCCTGAGTGCTCAGATTAGAAAATGCACAGCTGCATAATTCAAACAAATGTGCTCTCCCTGAGCGACTTTGTCTGACCCACCTGGTAGGTGTTTGTGGTTGTTCTGATCATTTTTTGTCTGTTGCTGTATTTTAAAGTCCTTCTTTGAATGAAATTGAACCAATTATACCAGGGTGAAGTCAAGAAAGAGGTGGGAGTAGAGATGTAAATTTTGGCATTACCAAGGTGTTGATGAAGGGACTGGAGATGAGGTCACCCAAGGAATGAGTGTCGGGTAGGAAGAGGAGCAAAGCTGAGGACCCATCCCTGAGCTCTCAAGCACTCAAAGGACAGCCTGAAGAAATAGACACAGGAGCAAAGATTGTGGGGGAAATCAGGAGCAGTCATAGAATAGAAAAAAAGAATGAATGAATGAATGAATGAATGAATGTAAGCCAGGGACTCTTTTCTACCATTTTAAATGATCTGCATGTGTGGATGGTGTTGCAGACCTGGCTTTCCCAAGTGTTCTCATGGGCCGGGCCCTCCAGCCTCCACACTTTCTATGGCTGAGCCATCCATGCCTGTGGTCCACCAGGTCTCTCAGGAATTGTCTTGCTTTAGCATTCCACTTTATTACTTTGCAGAATTTGGTGATGACTTGTCACCACCTGTAATAGAAAGGCCCTGGCTGCAAGGATAGTGAACACAGTTCAGGCTGCTGGGTCCCCCAGGCAGGCTGTTGTCTCATCAGCTTTCCTGAGGCGGCTTTATAGTGGATGGTCATGAATCACTTTCTGGCTAGTAAAGCATTGTTACCTCCTAGTTACAAACTGGGCCCATTTTACATAGTTTATATGTATATTTGTAGTCACTGTTTCAAGTATATCTTTGGTAACAGATTGTCTAATGACTTATGGGGACATAGTCTGTTAGGTTACAAAGACACATCTTCTCTGGGAGCCAGAAGAATCATCCTCCCCACCTCGCAGGCATTTTGTCATCAGACTCAACAAATGGAGAAAAAAGTTTGACTCAAACTAATTCTCATTGCAAGACAAAGAACCCGGCCAGGTCCTCTGCTTGAACTCGGCTGTCTACTTGCTGTGTACAGCGAGCACTATGCTGTCAGAAGCTGCATCTGTCAGTGATACTGAGCTCTCTACGGCTGGGGCAGGCATTATCCCAAATGGCACAGAGTATTTTTTCTCTAAGGCTTGTGCCGTTTCACAGGTGAGAAAACTGAGTCTCAGGTGAGGTGTTCAAGCTAAGTCATAGAGCTCCTGTGTGACCAAACAAGAGTGTTCATCAGGGTCCATGTGGCCCCTGGGCTGTTGCTGCCTTGTACTTATACCATGGACAGCTGTGGTGGCCTGGGATCTACCCACGTATGGCAGAACATGGCCCTTCCTCCTTGAAGCCCTCCTTGTAATCCACCAAATAGAAGGCATTGCTCAGATTATCGACAACTTTTTTGTGGATGATTTTTAATGCATGTAGCTATTCATTTCCCAACTAAAGCTTAGAAGGATCAAGTAGTTTACTCCAAATCCCATAGTTAGTGGAATCCTAAATCTTGGAAGATTAAAAAATAATCCTTACTAACACCTCAAGCATGTGAGTTGGATGACTCTGGAACAGTTCAGGGAGAATAGCTTGTACTTTCTGAAGGTTGCTTTAAAATCACCACAATATTGATGATTTCACTTATTAAGGAATTTCAGGTAGTTGATCTTACAGAAGTAGAGTGTAAAGTAGTGGTTACAAGAGGCCAGAGAGGAAAAGGGACAAGTCAACCCGGATAAATAGGGTTGCAAGTCATGATGTCCTACTGCACAGTAGGGTGACAGTGGACAATAATAATGCATTGTACACTTCAAAGTAGCTGGAATAGAGAATTGCAAATGTCTTGCCACAAAGAAGTGGTAAGTAGCTCAGTGGTTAGAGCATTTGCCTAGTGTGCACAGTGCCCTTGGCTCTATTCCCAGTACCACATAAAAATCAACCGGATGGCACATGCCTGTAACCACAGCACTCAGGAGGCTGAAGCAGGAGGATTGCCTTGAGTTCAAGGCTAGCCTGGGCTACATAATGAGTTCAGGACCAGCTATCTCAAACAAACAAACAAAAGTCAAACAAAAAAGAAATGGTAAATGTTTGAAGTTATGGATATGTTTATTACTCAGGTATTAGGCAATTATAAATGTATTGAAGCATCCTATTTGTGCAATTATTACATGTCAATTAAGAATAAAATAAAGCTTACAAAATTATAACATGGTACCAGATGTAAGAAAGAAGAAATTTTTGCAAACTATCACTATCCTAGTCCTACTGCCTTAAAAATGGCATGTTTTTATTTTTCCATAGCTACCCATATTTATTCACATATTTTATATAAATATAATCTAGGAAAAAACACAGTATTGCTTCATGGTGGTGCTTTATTTGTCATGGATGGCATTTTTCAGTGCTGTTACTTTTTTTGCTGTACTTGTACTGGTGAATAAGGGTTTTCTTACCTTTTCCTTTATTCCTAAGTTTTGTTCTGCCCACAACCCTTCCTGCCTTATGATTTATCATCATCTCTGGTTATAATAAGGATCACCATCTGAAGAGACCACCCTCAAAATGGGACTGAAGCCATATAGTGGTAACTTGGGCTTTTTCTTTCAATGAAATAACATTGGAGAGAGGGTGCCTTTCTCACTTTCAAAACATAGGCCATCCTCTCCTTTGTACCACTGGTAGATTTTTTTTTTATGTGTGTGTGAGATAGGGTCTCATTTTGTTGTCCAGGATGAACCTGAACTCACTGCAAACCTCCTGCTTCAGCATCTTGATTACTGGGATTATATGCGTGTGCCACCACGCCCAGCTATTATGTGATGCTAGGGCATGAAACCTGGAGCCTCACCCTTCCTAGGCAAGCACTCTAATCACTGAACTACGTACGCCCTCAGCCCCACTGTGAGTTTTTATCAGCCAGTGAAATGTGATTTCTTAACACACTTTCTGCAGCTACTCATATTTGACAGTCACTACTGCAGCGCTGGTCCTAGAGCTGTGCTAACCAGTACCAGTATTCCTGTTCTTAGAGAAAGCCATTTGCTCTGGTTGCCTGGACGACGTCTCCGTGGTGTGTTTTATGTATTAGGTCTAGGCTGGCAGCACTTAAAAATAAATCAGCTAGGTAAATGTAGACATTAACCTTTGCTCCAGAGCTTGTTATTTTTTTTAAATTAATGAACTGGAGCAGAAGCAATAGAATGCTGTGATCTAAACAGCCCCTGCTGAGTTGTGGGTCACACAAGAGTATTTCTGGCCAGGTGAGTGGCTGAAGTTTTGAAGCCCAGCCATGATGGAGAATCCAGCTTTCTCCTCAGCTGATCTTCAGCTGGCTGGTAGACCCAAGCTTTTCTCCCTCTTGGTTCATTCTTCCCTGCCCCTGGCTTAAGGGTCATGGGGTGTCATGTAATGAGTTTGCCTTCTGGGTTCAAAAAATTGATAAGTCCCTATTTCTGAAGCACCTGTAAAGGATATAGGAAGATAAAAGACCCATGGGCTGGTATCTGCCTTCAGGACTTGCAGTGTAATGGGGAGAAGTAAGGTTTGAAAGGTAGTAATTCACATAGTACAAGAGTCCTATGGGGTGGGCAGAAGTTTAGGGCATGGAAGATTCTGGTGAAGAGAGAGGCCGAAGGAGTTCCCTCCAAAGAGGCAGGCTTTGATGTGTGTGTTCCTGACTCATTCTACAAGAATTTAGTGAGCTGATAATGCATTGGCAGTACTGTCCTACAACTTACACTCCAGTCTAGGGAGAAGCACACAGTAAGCTAGATTATTTTGGGGGATAGGTAGGAGAAGAGAAGCAGTTAAAGTACCAGGCCAGGGAAGCAAGTGCGGACACCCTGAGGCAGCAGGAGCCAGAATTTAAGCATGAGGTTGAAGGCCTTGTCCTCTACACAGCTGAACTCCAACATCCTACCATTACCATGACCCACTTATTTTTCTCACTGGTATTCGTAATACGACTTTTTATTTTATATTTAATCTGTTTTGCTTTGTTTTGTTTGCTATCCCCAACTAAAATGTAAACTCCATAAAATGTGGGATATTGCTTTGTTTATTGTTTCATCTCTGAGTGCATCAAACAGCCCCAGGCACACATTAGCACTCAATGAATGCTTGCTTGGTAGCAGCAGTTGTCCACATGGCTGAGCACGGATTCAGAAGAGGGGACAGCAGGGAGGAGGATGGCCAGGCACTTAGGAATGACTGAGCCAGGCCTCTGTAGTCTGGTGGAGGAGCAGGAGGTCTTAGTTATGAAGCAAACCCCTCCATGAAAGTCAGAGGGAGAACATTGGCCCTCTCTGCACCTCATTTGTTCAGTGTCCTTCCTTCTGTCAGCCTTCCTGTGTTTGTGGAGCACTTACTGTGTTCTGAGCCCACAGGCACCAGGAATAAAAGGAAGAATAAGGTGTAGTGTGATATTTGACTTTGAAAGAGGAGCAGTTTTCCTCAAGCTTTAAAAAGAGTGTTGGAGAAGGGGAGTGGCCAGTGGTGGAGCACATGCCTAGCTTTCAAGAGACCGTGGGTTCCATCCCCAGCATCACACACTCACACACACACACACACACACACACACACACACACACACACACACACACACAATTTTAAAGACAGGACTCAAGCATAAAAGCACAGAGCTTTTGTGTGTTTACAGCATTAACATTGACTTCTGGTAATTTGCTTAAAGGTTAGAGTTCTGGGAATTTATGTTTGGATCACTAATGCAGATTGATGGGTATATATGTTTATATAACTGACACAGTCAAATAATTACTCTAAAGGATTAATGTAGTGATTGATTAAAAAAAGCTCCACGTAAACATGCAGAAGTTGATTCATGAGTATTTAATAAAAGGACTATATTAAGGCCATAAAAATCTTTATGCTTACCCCAAGAGGAATGTATTTATGCACATGTCCAACTCCTTGCTCTTGGCACGTTTTCTCATTTCTTCCCTCTCAGGAATAATTCCAGCCAATGGGAAGACAGATGTGACCATACGTTTTACACCCTTTCAGTATGGAACCGCGCAAATAAAAATGCAGCTATGGATTTCCCAGTTCAACTCTCAGCCATATGAGTGTGTCTTTACCGGCACGTGTTATCCCAACCTGGCTTTACCGTAAGGTTTCTTTGGAATGTTTTTGTTTATTCTTAACAGGTCTTCAAAAATCCAGGTCTTCTTTCTGTTCTGTGTCGCTTTCTTATAACAGAATGGCACTTAAAACTTAGGTTAAATGATAAGCCTACATAAATTACACTTTAAAATGCAACAGAGATGTGTAAAATACACTGGTACTGGTTTTGCTTCTGTCAAGAGGGGAATAAATAATATGTGTATGTGCCAGTTCCCCAAGTTGAATGTAATTATTATGTATTGCAAACATATACTAATAAAATAATAAAGGGGGAGAGGGGAAGAAATTACTAAGAAAAATGAATTTGAAGTCTGAGTATGTAGCTCAGTGGAGAGTGTTCACCTCGCATGCCCAAGACCCTGGTTTTGATAAAAATAAAGGGGAAAGGGTGTTCTGAACACCTTTTAATATGGATCCCTAGTCAGTCTGTGGCCTTGGAAGGACCTCGCCCCTAGAACAGGAAGTGAGCTGCAAGCAAAACTCCATCTCCTGTGAGCACATTCCTACCAGGTTCTAATGCCACTTCTGATTGACAGGAGGTAGAGCTTGCTCCCCACTTTGTCCATTAGCCATTTTAAAGCTATCCTCTGACAACTTACTGTCCCTAGTTCCAGGGAGAATGGTCTTCTACTAAACCGGGATCTGGTGTCAAAAAGATTGGGGTCTACTGTTGTACCATATACTTTCCTCCATGGATTACTGCTGGAGTGCTGTAATAAATGAAATAAATGAATGGAACTGAGACAAGCAAAAAAAAAAAAAAAAAAGACAAAGCAAATTGTTCTGGCGTCACAGAACTAGGTAAAACACCACTGCCATCTCATGTCATGTGCTCCCATGCACAAGTGACTTTCTCAGAGACATCATTCAGACGGGATCTTATTTCTCTGTCCTCTCATAGATAGATTGATTGATTGGTTTGTTTATGTATGGATGCTTAGGATGGAAGCCAGGGCCTCGTGCATGCTAAGCACTCACTCTGCCACCAGGCCATACTCTGAGCCCATGCATGTTCTTAAATACCAGGAGCATGGCGAGTTATCCAGATGCAGAAGTACACTACTTCTAAGTGATTACATTTTGATTTCTCAGCTATGGTTTAGTATCTTGACATTTTCAAGGGGTGTATCTCAACTTCTGCTTGTCTCTCCAAACTGCAAATAGTACTATAACATATAAATTCCACCATGAGGCATTCTGTGACATTTTCACAGACTGCTTTCTTTGTTTCAGTATGGAATGTATGACAGACTTACTCATGTGTAACTCTGATCACAGCCTAGGCTGCTTCGTCTCCATCAACACTAATAATTAAAGGTCTCTAGGGGGCTGTTTGGTTTTTTATTTTACACCCGTGCCAAAAAAAAAAAAAAAATTGTAGGTATGTGCTGCTCTTATTTGTGTAATGCCATTGGAAAATAAGCACTCATCTTTGAAAACAAATGCACACATATTTAAAGACCTGCTCACAGAAGTGCTCCTCAACATGGCGGAATTCCACCTCTCATCACAGATAATCTGTGAGGCTTCTGTAAGTGCTTAGTGGTGATACCCCTGCCTGTGTCCACAGACAGCTTTCAGTTCAGGAGAGATGCAAACAAGTGTCTGAATCTCTGTTGTGAAAGCTCTTGCTACCAGTAGCGGGCATGATCATCCTTTACCAGAAAGATAAAGTATCTTAATCTAGATCAAGTTATCTTTATCTAGAAAGGTAAATCAAAAAATCTTTTTTTTAATTGGATCATGTTAGTGGTTGAAAACCAGCAGCCTAGAAATGCATTATGCCAGACCATGGGAGCATTTTCCAGGATGTTGTGAATTTTACTCATTGGATACTTTGAGAGTACAGGGAAAAATAACCATGAAGGGGCTTTTTGACGGTAGGACTCTTGGTATTGCATCTGTTTTCATAGTCCACTGTTGACACACCATTTATTTTCCATTTACATAGAAGACTACAAGCTGTGGTATTAGCAAAAACAACATACAAATGAGAAGCTTGACTTACTGGCTTTTATGTACTAATTTTGTAACTGTTTTAAACTGTAGTTTAGAAGAATTTGAAAGATTAAATACTCTTGCTAGAAAAGTGAATGTTCCTCCAGAAAAAGCAGTAATGCAAATAAGTGTTCACCGACAAGCTGCAAAGACAGTGCCCCTGATGATGAAGGTAAAGTGGGTGCAGTCGTGGGGTGCAAGGACATCCGGCAGAGCCGCCAGAACTAATTCTCTACTGACTTGGTCTTTCAGGAAATTGAGTACCAGAATCTGAGATTTCCAGTCAATTTATCAAATCCATTTGCTGTGGCCACTGTTTTAAACCAAGAACCAGGAAAACTGAGGGTTAAAGACTTAAGAGAAGGTAACCAGTTGATCCACCCTGTACATCAGCCTCTGGGTAGGACAGGAAAGAATTATTCCTCATCAGCTTTGTTATTTATGAGCGCTATTTATGAAAACTTTGTTAGATCACTGTTAATGCTTCACCATTAGAAATGTGTTTTTCTCTCAGCAAATGACTCTGATTTGATTACTAGCGTAATCACTGTTTGCTCCTGCTTCCAGTTTTGGACCAAGGCACTGAAATTTCAAAAACAAGACAGATGAAGGAGGCACTCTTTGAACAGAAAGTCCGACAGGACATTTGGGAAGAGATGGAAAATCACCTTAAATGGTAAATATTAAGCAATTATTGTGTCGAGTGGCAGTATAATTGTTTTTAAGATATAAACTGTTTTGCATGAGGCACAATGACATGTGATACTTTTTTTTTAACTCTTTGAAGGATTTGATTATTTTTTTCCCTTCCACTGGCCTACCAGAAGGAGTTCGTGTTGTTTCTTAAGTGTGACCTGGCAGTGCAGAACCAAAGTGAATTGTGGGAGAGTCTGGAGCCATGAAGCCTGCCAGTAACTGCAACTAGAAACACCCCTAGCACACACTCCAGGACAGATATGGAGTGGTTCGGGCACCCCAAATCTGATTCTATCACTTTTCACCCTGCTGTGAGCCCCTGCACCTGTGTTATGTGCCCCATGGGCCTTCTAGGAAATCTTATAGTTGGGAAATATAGTAGTTAAAACTTTGATATGAAAATTTATATACTTTTATAATCAAAATCTCTCTCACATTTTTAAAAAACCAGATGATACCAGGCATACCCATGTGTGCAAGTTCAGCTAAAGTCAACTTTTTGTATTGTCAATATGTTACCTAAACAGGAAAAGTCTCTGGCTTCTCACACACATAGGAATATGCCCTGACCCTGACGGCTTCCAAGGAGAAGTACACCTTGATAGGAAGGGGCTTTTGTTTCAACAGAAATACCTCTGCTTCAACTTCAGTTTTAGTTCTTGGAATGGCTTCAATTAAATGGGAAGTACTCCAAATAAATGCAGATTTTACTTTAAAAATATTTTCTTGTTATGAAAAATGAACACATTGTCACTGTAAGAAACTGCAAAAGAATATCTAAAGCTATAAAGAAGCTGGGCCTAGAGGTACAGGCCTATACTCCCAGTACTGTGGGAGGCTGAGGCAGGAGGATTATGGGTTTGAACCTAGCCTGGACAACTTAGCAAGATCCCAAGTACTACAAGAGGAAAAAAAAAACTATAAAGGAAGAAAGAGAAAGAAAGAAAGAAAGAAAGAAAGAAAGAAAGAAAGAAAGAAAGAAAAACCCTCATGTAAATCTCATGTTAATGCTACCATTCAGCAAAGACCACTGGTAACACTGGTGTCTTTTTCCTTCTTTCTATGCTTCTTTGTAATATATTTGAAATTATAATCCTAAATTCCACTGTGAATATTGTGTTGTTCACTTAATATTACACCTCAGCTTTTTGTATCAAAAGATTTTTAAACCTGCAGTAACACCAGTATATACTTGACCTTGGTTCATGAATAGTTGATATTGTGCCACATTTGTTTCCCCTCCTGCACACATGCTTACACACACAGGCTTATACACACAAACACACACACACACTTACATGCACACACAGCCACACCTCTTTTTTTTCCCCAGAGCCACTTAAAGTTTCAGATGTGAGGAAGTTTCATTTAAAAATACTTTATCATGTAATTCCCTAGAACAAAGACATTCTCTGACATTGTTGTAAGTTCCAAGGAACTTAATACTGGTAGAATATTGTCAAATAATCCTTCTTTAGACAAATGTACCCAACAGCCCCAGTACTGTCCTGTATGCCTGGGTCTTTTTTGCTTTAAGTTTATTTTTGTGTTAGAAAGGGAGAATCCAGGATCAGATCATAGATCATACAGTTTGCGCTTAATTTTCATCTCTCTTTAGTCTCCTGTAATCTAAAACAGTTCTTTAGGCACATACTCCACTTTCACAATCATAACTACTATTTATTTTGGTTATGTGCTTTTATTGCATATTAGATTTTTCTTTTCTTTTTCTTTTTTTTTCTTTTTTCTTTTCTTTTCTTTTCTTTTTCCTTTTTTTTTTTTTTTTTTTTTTTTTTTTTTTTTTTTTTTTTTTTTTTTTTTTTTTTTTTTTTTTTTTTTTTTTTTTTTTTTTTTTTTTTTTTTTTTTTTTTTTTTTTTTTTTTTTTTTTTTTTTTTTTTTTTTTTTTTTTTTTTTTTTTTTTTTTTTTTTTTTTTTTTTTTTTGAGACAGGGTCTCACTGTGTAGCCCAGGCTGGTTCTGACTCACTGTGTAGCACAGGCTAGCCTTGGACTCATGACAATCTTCCTGCCTCAGCCTCCCAAGAATCAGGATTACAGGTGTGCGCCACCACACCCAGCTTTATGTGGTGCTGTGAAATTTAACTCAGGAACTTGCACTTGCAAAGTAAGAGCTTTAACCACTGTACCATTCCTCCAGTCCTAGATTTTAAAAATCATAGTAACATTTCATAATTGAAAATTCATGATTTTTATCATTTAAACATGTATAATGCAGATGTTTTTATTTACAGTGTTGTACAGTCAGTATTTCTACCTAGTTCCAGAACATTTTCATCAATCTGAAAATAGTCCTCTTGGCTCATTGACAGCCTTTCCTGGTTCTTACTCCCTAGAGCTCCTGGCATCCACCTATAATTTTATCTATGGGTCACCTGGTTCCAGATGTTTCATAAGAATAAAATCATAGAATTCATGATTTTCTTGTGACTGGATTCTGTCATTTAACAAATTTTCAAGGTTCGCCTGCACAATAGCATATGCTAGCACTTCACTTCTGTTTGTGGTTGAGTAATATTTCTTTGTATGACCATACCACATTTTATTTATTCACTCATCCATTGTCTCGGTTACTTTTTCCTGGCTAGAACTCGATTCCCAACATCCACAACTTAAGGGAGGAAAGGTTTGTTTAAGCTCACAGTTTCAGAAGCTCTCAGTCCATTCACACGCAGGAAGCTGAAAATGGTGGAACAGGGCCAGAGCTGGACACAGAGATCCTCACAGCAAGACAAAACAGAGCCAAGTCAGGGAGAAAAGGCAAAACCAGCACACACCCCTCCAGGCCAAGCCCCAAGCATCTGCCCCTTCCAGCCAGGCCCACCTCCCAACAGTACACAATATCCATAGGTATATGAGACTCTTGGGGGACACTCCAGATCCAAACCACAATATCAGTTAATGGGCAGTCGAGTGGTTTTTCCCTTTGGGGCTATTAGTAGTAATACTGCTATGAACAGTTATATTCAAGTTTTAGTGTAAATATATTATACCTGTTTTCTTGTGGTAGGACTTCTGTTTCCAAGGTCACTTTTTGAGGAGCCACTTAACCATTCTCTGTGGTGGCTGCAACATTTTTACATTCTCATCAGAAACCTATGGGGGCTCCAGTATTTCATCAATACCTGGGTTCTTTTTTTTGTCATTTTAGTAATTATCATGACCATAGCCATCTGAGTATGGGTGCAGTGGTTTATCATATGGCTTTGGATTTCATTATCCTACTGACTAATGATGCTGGGCATCCAGATTTTATTCCTGAACATTTCAACATGTGTAACCAGAAGTTGAGCTTCATTTCATTGGAGTGGTGTTGCTGGGGCCTCTACCACCTCTCTCCCCCGGGGTGCTTTCTTCAGCACCTCATCAGCCCACTTTAGTTGTGAACTATAGCAAAGACACTCGACACTCCCTTGTAAAGCTGATGATGTTTTCTGTTGGGTTCTCAGAGTTGGCTTTTTTCTCTCCAGGCAAGTGCACCTTGGTAAAGACTATATGTCTCTCAAACTTAGAACAGAGATTACCGAGGAGCGGCAAAGAATATACACCAACTACAAGGTGAGAATGACTGGGTTTTATATCATTTGTTTCACTACATTTTGAATTCCTACTGCATCCAAGTAGCCAAATCAGGAGAATGAATACCTATGGTTAAGTTGGGAGGAGAGGAGGATGGTGACGAGTGAATTGTTGATTATGAATTAAGGGTGGCTATAAAGAACACAGGACCTTTGCTCTAAGCTATGTCCCCAGCCCCCTCTTTATTGTTTGACCCTGGGACTTGCTAAGTTGCTCTATTTCCCATTCTGGGCTTGAACTTACAACCCTCCATGCTTCAGCCTCCCAAAGTATTGAGATTACAGGTCTGTGCCACTGGGTCTGACCTGTGTTCTTATAAGGACAATAGTCCTATGACCTCATTTTAACCTGACTACTGCTTTAAAGAGTCTACTTCCAAATGCAGTCTTGCGCTGAGGTCTTGGGGATTAGGGTGTCAGCCTGAGTTGTAGGATCACAAGTCACCCCTAGCAGATCCTATAGCTTAGCAGTGTAAGTCCCAGGGGATGATGCAGCGAGTCAGTGGGATAATGGAAAACACGTGTCTTGTCACATTTTTTTTGTTGTTGTTTTTTGGGGTTTTTTTTTTTTTGTTTTTTTTGGTAGATTTGGAGTTCAAGTGAGATGTTTGGATAAGTTTTGCATATTTTTCTTTATTTTTCATAAAGACAAACAGAAGATTTTAAAATTACACTGGTAAAGCTTCAAATTTAGGAAAGACAAGTTGTCATTTAAATGTAGTTTGTGTGTTCAGATTTCTTGCAATCCCTTTTAAAACCTAAATGTCAAATCAATCAGCATAGAGTTAGAAAGAGTCACTTCCTAACTCTTTAAAAGAAAGTGACATGTCAGGACCAGGCCACCATGAGCACAAAGGCTGTGATAGCCATTATGTCCAGAAAAAGCGAGGTCAGGTCCTTTGCATGGCTCAGCAGGCCAAGGACAAGGATGAGAGGCAGCCCCGGGGCCCTGGGGCACTGCAGGGTATCGGGTAGCTGGGGCCTGACAGGTGACTGGATGACAGGAACACATGGAGGCCTGAGGCATATGGCAGAGAGCTGAGACAGACGTTGGGGGGATGAGGGAGTTGATAGCATGGGTGGATGACACTGACCCTCATGAGTGCTGGATGATCTTGTACTCAGGGGGACAGTGGATAATGCAAAAGCTGAAATATTCATCATAAATAAGTAGAGTCTCAAGTATGGTAAATATTCTTTTTCTTTATTGCAGGTAATTATCTTTTTGGCAAGTCTTTCTTTAAAATGCCTACTTTATTTAACTATTAGCAGGTGGTGGTGGTAAGGGATCTGGGTCTTTTTCTGTGATAATCTGAATTGTGTACTTGAAGACCATAGTCTCAGACTCAGCCTCCTGATAGACAAAAATCAGAACATCTCACCACCCTAGGATAGTACCTCTCCCATCTTTTTTCTGAATAAAGTGTTAATGTGATTATTAGAATCAGTCTCTCCTAATTAAGTCATTTAAAATGACTGTAAACAGGATAAATGAGAGCCAAGCTAGTTTCCAAAGTTATACAACAAATAAATAATGGAACATACAGGAAGGCAAAAACTGACATAATCTACAGTGTACACAGTCCTCTTTCTAATGGGTCTGGGGTATATGGACTCTGGTCCAGGTCAGCCAGCCTATCCATAGAGTCCCTGTTGCTCCTGGGATCTGGACAGAAATACAGGCATTCGCTCAGTAGTCTCTCTCCAGCGAAAGCACTGGACACTCCCAGCCACAAAAGTCCATTAGCCTTCACTACCAGGGTTAGGAGAGTGTCTTAGTTACTTTTCGTTTCTGTGACTTAATACCCAACACCCACAAATTTAGGAAAGGAAAGATTTATATTAGCTCACAGTTTCAGAAGGTCACAGTCCATTCAGGGGTGGCTGGTAGCACTTCAAGTACATGGCAGAGGCAGAGATGGAGGCAGCTTCTCAAGACATCATAAACAGGAAGGCAAGTTGAGAAACTAGTCCAAGTCCCGGTCCTAGTCCTAGTCCTCAAGGAAGGCAGGAAACAGCTTATGTTTCCTTCCAGCTCTCTGCCCAGTGATTAGCCCCTACTGCATCCAGGTGTGGAAGGTGTGGCCACTACACACCGTTAATCCTAGTTTACATGCCTTTAATCCTAACTCACATGCCTTTAGTCCTAACTTAACTGTAATCCACCCACCCCCAGACTAGACCCCAATCCACCAACAGCACATGGTTCCATAGACAATCCATAACATTAAAATACATGAGACTTTGGGGGGACATTCCAGAGCCAAACCACAATAGAGAGGAATCACCACATGCCTTCTTAAAAGTCTGACACATGGCTAATCAATTCTGAGCTTAAAACCTCACTGGGATATTGCAGTTCTTTTCAACAAAATCTATAATATCCATACTCCCATAATTATATAGTCTCCTAAAGTCCTTTCTGTAACTTGAAAGTAATATTTAGAGACACTACTCCTTGGTTATATTTTTAAAAAGAAGTGGGGAAGACCAACTGGTGTCTGAAAAAAAGTCTATAAAATCTTCTTATATTTAAAGAGTAAATGTGGTTATGATGAGCATTTTATCCTGTTTGTGTCTCCACTGGTCCCAACTGGAGCACCATGAGCGAATCTCACCAATTTCTCAGAGTTTCTACAAGTTTTAAAGTGAAATTAAGTTTTATGCATTTGTCATCATCTTGTATGTTTGATGATTAAAAATCCAGCTAGATAGAGGAGATCCTGTTTTGGCTGAGGAATTTCAGCGACTCAAGACAGAAGTTAAGCATACTCGGATCATTCACAAACTAGAAGAGGTAAGTGACTTTCCTTGGTTTGGAATCTAATTACTAACTATGCTTACATGCTTATTTTTGAAAATGATAAACAGTGTTATAGAACCTTCTGTACCTATGGGATAGCCAGTCATTCTTAATATGCTTATGCTTTCAAGGTGTTTTTTCCTATGCATTCTCATGTAAAGCATCAAAACTTTAATGTATCCCATGGAATCCTCCCCTCTGCCCCTGAAATTGCTCTTTCTTGGTTTCCTTTTTTTATTCTCTTTGGTCTCTGTGCCACTTGCAGGACCCCAGGTGGGTCTCTGACTTCTGTCCACTGTTTCCCTGACCTGGTAGAAAGAATGAAAGATCTTAGATCAGATATCAGTGTTCTGCTGCAAGCTCTGTGACAAGATATGTGGTTCAGGTCAAGCCTCTTAGCCACGATGCTTTTCTGTGTCCTCAAATACAAAATGGTGACAGTAGCACCTCCATCTCATCCTTTTCATATGATACTTTTGATTAAAACTCTTTTAATTTTAACAGTGAAAATAGTTCTCCCAAATCTCCCCCGTATCCATCACCCTTATTTCCTTTACTGGGTTTTCCACATCTGGATTATTTTTACCTGTTTTCTTTCCTCCCTCATTGGAGCAAACCACATAGTCTCGCCAGCAGCATTTCCAGCCTTCATATGTCACTTTGTACTAGTCCAGCAAGTTTAGTTCACATGCCTGCCCTTCCTCCTGCTCCTCTACAGCCCACCACACAGGATTCATTGTTGGTGACTTCCATGGTGTATTTCCCTGCTTGAGAAACTACAGAGCCTGCAGCTCTGGTGGCCTCACTCCCCATCAGCACCCTTTCCTGGCCAAGGCACACTGGAAATTGCACATGCAGGCAGTGTGGCACCGAGTATACAGGGCCAAGTGGAGTGGTCCTCCTTCCCAGCAGAGATCTTAGTCTGCTCCTCCCAACTCTGACACAGTGCCAGCCCCTGCCTGTGGAACTGACCTCTATGTGACTCTCTTCTTCCAGGGTCAAAAATGTTTGTTTGAGCTGTCCTAACTAGACTGTATGTTTCTTAAAACTCAAAGTTATCTTACTCTCTTGACTCCCAACTTTAGAAGGTTTTAATGATTTGCTTTGGGTTCTAAATATAATACATTTTATTAAATGCATATACAGACATTAAAGTTAAATGTAAACTGTACCTATGTTTTATATTCACAGAATACCAAAGAATTTCAGCCTAAGTTTGATCCGCTCTTTAATAATATTTGGTTCAGTAGGTTCAGAGCACAAAGACGGTTTCAGCAAGCAGCACGCAAGGTGAGTCTCACAGCACCAGATTGGAATTTTTATCTAGCTGCCAGCACAAGGAAATCAAATGTTAGACTTTTAAATAACCCAAATATTGATAGAAGCGTGCATTGTAATGACCAGGTGTTTTTTTAATTTTTTGTTGTTGTGACTCAATATCCAACATCCACAGCTGTAGAGAAGTAAAGGTTTATTTTAGCTCACAGCTTAAGAAGGTCACAGTCCACTCAGGCAACAGCTGCAGTGGAAGTACATGACAGAGGCAGAGGTGGAGGCAGTCCCTCATGACATTACAAACAGGAAACCAAGTCCCATCAAGTCCAATCTCATCTCATCCAAGGGAAGGTAGCAGCATACACACACACACACACACACTGTCTGGCCTCATTGTTCTACCCCTTTCAGGTGTGGAAGGTATGGTAACCCCCCTACTACACACCTGTAATCCTGTCTAAATGCCTGTAAACCACGCCTTTAGACCAGGACCCAATCTCCCAACAGCATGTGTTTCTGTAGACAATCCATAGCATTCAAATACATGAGACTTTTGAGGAGCATTCCAGATCTAAACCACAATACCAGGCTCAAGAAGTCTCAAATAGGAAGGAGAACTTTACAGGCAATTGTTCTAAAAACTATGCATGATACTCCCTGGCAAAGCTGTTTTGGCATTTTGCCCTTGTCCAGGGACTAAAAATGAGATTGAGAGTGGTGTATTTCTTAATCAGGTGGAGAAAATTTTAAAAACAACCCAGTGTTCACACTGTTACATGGATACTGTTTGTGGCTTTTAGCCAGCTATACACTAAGAAGCAGGAGACAGTGGCAGATGTGGTTGTTAAAGAATTAGCATTTTAAAAAGGCTGAGCACTTGCAGTCAGGACTATGAAAAAGAAACATTGAGAGTATGTCAGGAATCCACAAAATTCCACCGTTTACTGGTTAAAGAGTGGAAAGGCAAAGATCCTTGCTCTGAGAAATATACCCTAGGTGTCCTGTAGGGCCAAGAGAAAAATGTTTGCTGGAGTTCAACCATCAAAGAACTCAGAGGCCTTGCAGCAGTTATCCAAAGGTACGAGACTGCTGTTCAAGCCATTGTCAGATCTTGTGACATCCAGGTACTGCGAATTTCACAGACAGAGTACAAGAGTTGTGAGATTTTGGAGGCTTCCACCGTGGTTTCAGCAGAAGGCCTTGGAGGCCAGGAAGTACGCCCCCTTGGAGGACAATGCATGAAGTTGTGAAGGAGAAGCCTAAGGTATACTGCAGACACCCTGGAGATTGAAGATGCCAGAAAAGTGGATTGTCCTTCAAGGAAGTCTAACCTATGAGCAGAGCCAGCCCAAAGGAGAAGCTATAAAAATTTAAGCAGGAGATAATGCTGTAGTTTGGGCCACCCAAGTCTTTTGGAGCTCACATCTCATTACTGTTTACTGTGGAAGCTGGACTCAGAGCTACAGAATTTAATGGAACAACAGGATTCAGTTATTGTCCTGTTGGGTTTCATTCCTGCTCTGTTCCAATTGCTTTCTATATTCTTATTCCTCTCTCTTGAAATAGGAATGTTTGTCCTATGCCTTTATATATTTAACTTTTCTTTGATTTTTCACAAGGGCTCATAACTAAGAGTTTGTATCTCAGAGGAGACTTTGGACTTGGACTTTTTAACAGTCCTGAAACTATTAAGACTTCAGCAAGTCTTAGAAAAGGTCTAAATGTGTTTTGCATAAGGAAGTATACATGAGTCTTTTGGGGGCCAGGGCTATAAAGTTATGGTCTGGATCTGGAGTGTTGTCCAGACACTCCAGATGGATGTTGGAAAATATGGATGTACTCTTAATAAGTGGTGAGGCCGGGTTGGAGGGAGCAGAGCACTGGAGCTTAACTCCGAAGAATAGGATCACTGGGGCAGGACCTGGAAGAGTAGATCTGCCCTTGCTCCCTCACTTGGCTTCATGTGCACTATGCCATGAATAGCCTGTCTTCTGCTCTTCCACCTGCCCTGTGCTTCTGTTACCAGCCATCCATGTGTGGTCTCTGACCTTCCGAAACTGTAAGCTAAAATAAATTACTGAGGCCAGATGTATAGCTATGCCACTGTCTTCCTCTTGGATAAAATGAGATTGGACTTGATGAGACTTGACTTCCTGTTTGTATTCTGTCCCAGCAACAAGAAAGTAGCTATGACAATTGCATAAAAGTTGGTGGACCCATTGTTATGTCAAAGAAGGACCCCAGCAGAAACCAAAATATGACCAGCAGCCAGAAAATTTGAAATTAAGGTTTACTTCCCTGTGTCCTTGTGCCTGGGTAGCAGGGCCACTTATAAGGCCCTGTTTATGGGGTGAACAGAGCTTTTATTTAGTCAGCACGAGAATAGCTATTGTGCAGAAGATGACAGAACTGTGTTGTCTGATAAGTTCGAAGAGCAAGTAGGTAGGCAGTGGGTTAAGGGAGACAGATTCCACTGAGGGTCAGGGTTGCGTATTACCAGGCCCAGCAAAGTTATTATTTCAGGGCCTGTGAATGTTGTTAAGTCTGGTCATAGTTGATAAGGCCAGTAAGGTTACCATGGCTGGGAAGGAATGAGGGAGTAGCTATATCTAAGCCAAGGTCATACATAGAGAGCCAAGCTCTGTGCATGGGAATTGTTGAGAGATTCAGCACAGGAACCTCACACCCATGTGTTCAGTTCTCTTTGGTGCACGTACCTAGGAGTGGCATTGCCATATCATGTGATAACTCTAAAACAGCGGGATTTTAGTCAGGTATTTGCAGAGAGCAATTGGGAGTTCTAGCCATATCTTGCCTCTGACATTAGGCTAATAGGTTCTTCTTCAAAGATGTCACCTCCTTGCCATGGCTTTGCTGTTATACCAGTCTTCTGCCAACCACATATCCATGGACTTCCTTTTGTCAGGATAAAATGAAGACTTTGAGCCTCTCAAACAGTGGTCCCCAACCTTTCTGACACCAGGGACTGGTTTAATTGAAGACCATTCTCCCAAGGAGGGATATATACTTGTTATGCAGTAGGTTGTTGGAGGCTGGCTATATAATGGCAGCAGCAGGAAAAGAGCAGGAGGCGAAGCTCTGCCTCCTAGCTGACAAGCAGCGGTGTTAGAACCTAATAGATGCATGCTGACAGGAGGCGGAGCTTTGCTTGCTGCTCCCCTCCTGCTAGTCGCTCACCTGGCCCAGTCATCGGTGTATTGGGGACCCCTGCTCTAAAGCTGGCCACTCTTGTGTACAAGGAAGCCTTATAGTCTGGCTGCAGCCATACCTCAACTGTCCAGGGTTCTTCATCCAGTCCCCATCTTCGCCTTTTTCTAGATATACCATGTACTTGTTCCTTATTAGGAACCTGGGATTTTACTCCTCAGCCTTGAACAAAAATGCTTTGTATTTCCTCTCTATGAGTCCATGCCTATCTTCTGGGCCAGCTTGAGTCCACTTCTCCAAGAAACAATCCTTGCGAGCGTTAACACTTAAGGATTTCTATGATGCCTGTAAATCTCTAGTCCCTGCCCCTTGCATGTGATTGCCCAAGTGGGCAAGGCCACTCCCCTAACTAGAAAGGGCAGTGTGGTTAAGATTCAGTTTGTCAGCTTTTTGTCACTGTGATAAAATACCTGAGATAATCAACTAACAAAGAGCACTTTTATTTGGCTCAGAATTTCAGAGATTTCAATCCGTAATCAGTTGGCTTTATTGGTTTGAGGCTTGGGTCAAGGCACAACAGTATGGCAACGAGCTATGGTGGGCAAGCTGCTCATCTCACGGACGCCAGGAAGCAAGGAGTGAGATGATGAGGGCCAAGGGCCTGGTACCACCTTCAGGGGCACAGCCCAAATGTACTTCCTCCCATTAGGCCCCATATGCTAAAGATTCCACCATCTCCCAATAGCACTACAGGCTGGTAACCACCAAGTCTTTGGCATATCAGCCTCTGAAACATTCCAGATCCAAACTACATCGGGGCTCTGAGGCCCGATTGCTCATGCCTAAGTCTTGATGTTACTTTTTACAAGCTTTCTGATCTTAGACAAGTGAAAAAAATCTCTGTTTCACCATTTAAACTCTGAAGATAATGCGTATAGCTCTCTTAGACCAGTAATAGGGTTGCTGTGAAGGAAATAAGTGAATGTATACAAGGGACTCTTAACAGCATCTCAACCTGGACCAGCAACGTCACTGCATTAGTGACCTTCCCACTACCTCCAGAGCCCTTCACTAGTCTCTAGAGTCCCTGTTCTCTGTATATATGCCGAACCAGATAGCCACAAGATGCTCTGGTAGTGGGCAGTAATCCAATATCAGTTTCGTTCTTTCCAATCTTAGGTCATGGTCCATCGACGGTTATTGAAAGTACTGACCGCTATCCGGGAAATGGACAGAGAGAGTGTTATCAAAAAGCTCTTTCAAGAAAACCTATCCTTGGAAGGTAAGATAGACTTACTGTGATGCCGAGACTCAGAATCCCTCAGAGAATTGGCTTTTTGAAAATGAAATTAGTTGTGGAGACATAAAATATTTTCATAACTCATATTTCCTGTTTTCCTGTTGCCAGTGTAATAAACCACCACAAACTCAATGGCTTCAAACAACACAAGTTTATTATGTCCCAGTTCCAGAGCTCAGAAGCTTTAAAATAGAAGCGTCAGCAGGCTGGTTTCTTCGGGAGGTTTCAGGGAATTCTTTTCCTTTTCTTTTCCAGTTTCTGGGAGCCACCTGCATTCCTCCCAGCCCTTCCCTCACTCATCTCATCTCCCTTTCTGACTTACCCTTCTGTTCCAATCTTATACTAATCCTTTGGCTTTCAAGGCATCCCCCATACAACCCAGAATAATTTACCTATCTCAAAATACTTAACCTAGTCACTCTACAAAGCCCCCATTACCATGGAAACTGATATAGACCCAGGTTCTGGGGATGGGATGGAGACATCACCGTGTGCCACTTCCTCGCCTGTTGCATAACATAAACCACATCTCCATGTTGGGTTTGGCTGGATTGTCTGTCTAGTTCATAATAAGTAAGGTCCACAGACCCCAGACCAAGTTGTACTTTCAGTGAAGTTTGTCCATGGCTCTTGTTCTCAGCCCTTTTTCTTTTTTACTTTTTAAAAATATTTATTTATTTATTTATTTATTTATTTATTTATTTTGCAGTACTGGAAACGAATCCAGGGCCTTCATATTGAGCTTCATGCCCAGATCACTCCTTTTCTTTTTATGTTAGAACAGTGTTTTGTGAAGTCACCAAGTTGCCCAGGCTGGGTTTGAACTTGTGATTCTCTTGCCTCAGCTTCCCAGAGTGCTGGGATTATAGGTCTGTGGTACAGAGAAACCAGGATAATTGTCACTTATAGTGCTGTTTGACTGACTGAGTCCAGGGTTTTCTCAACCTGCACTCTCTTTTTCAGTACAAACCTTGTCAGTCTCATGTATCTTTGCTATTTAAAGAAATTTCATTCCTCTGATCCCCAGGTTGGCTGGACCTTCGGAGGCCCACTCCCAGTAGCTTTAGGAAGCCCCATTTTCATTTGTGTGTGGGGGGGGGTTCCCCATTTTTATTAATATATACGTGATACATAATGTTTACAATGAACTTGAGTATTTTGTGCACACATATATCATATAAATATTACAATACCTTCTCATTTTGGGCCCTCCCTCACTCTGCCCATCTCCCCTAACTCCCCCTATCACACCCATTTGGTTTTGTAGAATGCCTGTGTTCTGGGTTTGCCAAATCAGAAAAACCATGAAATATTCAACATATCTAATATTCTGTGTCTGACTCACTTCACCACCCAAATCACCACTCTTTAGCTCAGCTTCCCACCACTAGAATGGGCTGTAGTGGGTCCAGCAGAGCTGTTTATTGGGATGATTTGCTGAAAGTTCTTTTTTTTGTATCTTACTATATCTTTGTTGAGATCCTTCTTTAACATGGCCTGACCAACCAGTCCATGTAAGAAAGGTACTATAACAATGAAATTCGTAAGGCTACAGAATGTGAGATATGAAAACAGAAAAGTTACATTTCAAATTCCTTACCTGAGTACTGAAAGGTAAATGTTTGTACATTCAAAAGACATTCAGGTTATCATTACATCAGTCAGTTTTCTTAGGATAAACTTACATCAAAGACCAAATAAGTGACTTGCTACAGTAAATGAACTTATGTCTATATTAAATTGCTGCATTAAATAAACTCAAGTCTGGATCACTGAAGTATATATTACACATAAAGCAATAGATATGATGATATACTTAGCTATTTCAGAATTTTTTTAACTTTCATAAATTATTCACATTTAACTAACTACTAACATTTTGCCAGATTTGGTTTATCATTTTATCTATCATCCATAAATTTATGCTTACATATTTTTAAATATTTTGTACCAATTCCCCATGTAGAATATAATTATTATGTTTTACAAACTAGTATACTATTAAAAATAAGAATTGGGGAGAAAGTTTCACAGATTTTATTGGAAAGCTGGCTGTTTCAGGAGGGTACCAATCAAATGACTCATATCAATCTGTTTTTAGTTACACTTTCTCTTTAGATGTTTTCTTGCCTCCATGTTCTTTAGTGCTGCTTGTCTGTCTGTCTCTCTCAAAGATTCCTTCAAGTATTTTCTGCAGTGCTGGGTTAGTGGTCGCAAATTTCATTAGGGATTCTTGTTCTTGAAAAACTTTTACTTCTCCTTCAATTTTCAGGGATAATCTTTTGGATAAAACAAATTGGGTTGACACTTGCTGTCTTTTAAAGCTTGAAAGATCTTACTCCAAGCCCTCTGACCTTTAAATCTGTGGTAACTCGAATGGGTTTGCCTTGGTAGAATAATGTCTGTTTTTCTCTTGCTGCTTTTAGTATTCTCTTCTTATGTTGTGTTTCTGAGGTTTTGATTATTATATGTCACTGCTGGTTGAGCTTATTTGGTGTTCTGTAAGCTTCTTGTACCTGAAAATCAATTTCTTTTCGTAGATTTGGGAAATTTTCTTGTGTGATTTCAGTGAATAAATTCTTTATACTTTTAGTGCTGTCTTCTGCTTTTTCTCACTCATAATTCTGAGGTTAGTTCTCCTTGAATCATCCATCAGCTGTTGGATCCAGCTACTTTGCTCATTTCTAATTTTTGGAGTCATGCCTAATAACAGCATTTGTTTCCTCAACCTTGCTTCAAGGTCTGAAATTCTGTTCTCACAATGTTGGAGTTGACTTCCCCTGATTTCAAATGTATTTTGCATATTCTTAATTTCAGCTAGATTTCTTTTCAAAATTTCCACTTCTCTATCAAATATGTTCCTTCGTATCTTACATTTCCTTTTTTACCTCAGCCTACTTTTTATTTGTGGCTTTTATGTGCTCATAAGTTTTGTATCCATGAGGACCACTATTTATTAAGTTCCTCTTTAAGCCTGCTGATTATTGCTTGCATTTCTTTGAGGATATCTTGTTTGAACTGGATGTTTAACTCATTTATTTGCTTTTTAACTTCCTTTCCTATGAGTTCCACTATTTCAGGCCCAATGACTTTAATTTCTAGGATTTGGGGCATCTCTGTGGGTGTCCTGTTGCCCTGTCTTCTTCCCTTGTTTCTGTTGTTGAAGGACTTCACTTTAAAGGCCTAGTGGAGAGGTTTCTTTAAATGGGTCTGAGGTTTTGGGGGTGGGGAATAAAAATTCCTCTGAGTTCTTTGCTGGGAGTAGGCTATGAGGGCAGACCTAACAGTCCAGTGATCTCTGAGCTATCATGATCACCCCCAGCTCCCTCAACAAAGCTATCCTACTTGTCCTGACTTTCTTCTGAGGGCAGGGCTTTCCATCCTTGGAGGTGATCCTACCACCACCCATGCCATCCTGAGGGTCAGTGGCCTTTCTCTCCTCTCAGCAACTGTCTCTTCTGCTTGTTTCTTTATAGGCACTGTTTAAAAGTGACCCCAAAAGCCCTGATGTTCCCTTCTGAGCTATCTTTTACTCTAAACTATTCGGTGTCAGTCTCTTTTCTTAAAAATGTCTCCTTCTTACATCATTGCCTGTTACAGCTGCCAAACATTGCTTCTACCTAGACTCTGGGAGGCCTTTCCTAGGACGAGCTCACCTTGCTTTTGTAGTATGCACTACCCACAGGCTCGTTTTTTGGAGGCTGGGGCTACCAACTACAGTCATTTCCCACTTCTCCTGGATCTGTGTTTACTTCAGTCTGAGATTCCAGACTCCAGGCTTTCCTCAGGGCCACACTCATATAGCCTAGGGTAGCATTCTGGGCTTCTGTTTTCTTCCACTTTCTGTGTGTTTTCAAGATTTCTGACCTTCCCATGGCCTGCTTTCAATTGTTAGGGTGCTCCTTCCTCTCCTAGCTCAGTCAGAGGTTCCGGGCTGCAGATGGGCTTTCCTCTGTTTCTGCATATCATTTGGGAACCAGCCTGGGGCTGCTTCCTGGGCTGCTGTTTACCTCTGCTTCTGATGTGTTTTCAGAGTGAGTTTCTGACCTTCCCATGGCCTCTTTCAGTTGTTGGGGGCACTGCTCCCTCTCCTAGCTACATTGAACATACAGTTTTTGACTATATTCTCAACTTTTTAAGTGAGTCCATGAGGAGACATTGTGTAGCTCTGTTACTCAGCCACCATCTTGACTGGAAGTTCATATTTACATTTTTGCCCAGTACACGTATTTGTAGTCCAGGGCTCATATGCAGTGCCACACACAGACCCTGCCTTACCAGGCCGTTCCTCCTTGCCTGGCCCTTGACACCTTAGCCTACCCCATCCTCCTCCCATCCTCCTCATCAGCAGCTGTGCCCCCAAGTTCCCCTCCCTTCCACCAGGATCTAGATGTGTATTTTTGTTTCCCAAAACATTCTGAAGCATTTTAATCATTTTGTATTTCTCCTATATTATTCTTATTTCTAGTATTGATGTGCCTTTTTTTAAACAAAAAAGTGAAATTGACCCATAAATCAGGGGTGGATAACTATAAAGTGTCTGTTTTTAATTTAACCTTCTCTTTACTGAATTCTTAAGTTATTTTTAATTAAGAATGAAAGTTTTTTGGTGGACCTGAAAGTAAAAGAGTGATTACGAGAGATTGGGTGTGGGATGGCAAAAAGAAATTGGATTTGATCATTGCGTTCTGTATATATGTGTGTGGGAACACCACACTGAGCTTCACTGACATATGTAGTACTTGCTAATAAAAATGCTTAAAAGAATTATATTTTTGGAAGCAAAAATAGATAAAACTTTTTAAAAAACTGGAAAAGAGGTTGGGGTGAGGAATAGAGGGAAACAAAAGTGAAAACATATGTGTGAGATACTACTGAAAAACAAAGTGAATGCTTCATTTAAAAAATTGTTACAGTAAAATACACATTGTCATTAACACTCCTGAAAATCCTCCCCTCATTTCAAGCACACTTAATGTTGTCACTCTTGCCACTTTCTGAAGCAGTTCTGGAAGCCCTCTTTAAATGAAGGCCTTTGGTTGCACGGTTGTGGCTGCCTCAGAGTCCTGAATCATCAAAACATTGGCATTTCATGGTCGTTTTGTCTTTGGGGAGGACCCAGAAGATGCATGGTGCCAGATGCATGAACAAGAGGGATGAAGACATGCTATTATGTGTGTATGAACCTGCCTTTCATTGGATGGTAGTTGGCAGCTATATTTACCCTATTTTTGATCATACCTCATAAAACATGATTTATTATTATGACTTTCAGAACTGCTTCAGAAAGTGGCAAAAATGATGGAATAAGGGTGTTCAAAGTGAGGGGGACGATTTTGAAGGCATTTAATGGCAATTTGTCTTTAATTTTAATTAAACATTAACTGTTTTGATCATATCTTGTATGTGTGTATATATGTGTGTATTTATACAAACACAGTTACAGTTTTTGAAATACCCTGTGCTAAATGTGCAACTAACTAAGCATGGTGGTGTCACTGAGAACTTCCTAAAGGAACCATTGTGTTTTTTTCATCACACCTAGACAAACGTCCCAGCAGGTACCTTCAGTCAGGAATCAGTCAGGATGATCACGTTTGCCAGTTCTCAGTGTCACCTAAGGAAGTGCTGCCCTTCGCCTTCCCATCCTACAGCCATCCCCAGGAATCCAGTGAGCTGGTGGGTGCATTTGGTTGTGGGTGGGGGCTGGGCATGATCACATGGCTGCTGGGCAGGCTGCTGGAGAAAGCCCACCTCAGTCCCTCTCCCTCCTGAGAAGCTGCAAGGTCTGTGCCCAGGGAATTGTGACCATCAGAAAACCAGGTCTCATCTACTACCATCTGCCTACACTTGGGACACCCAGTACACCTATGCAGAGCTTCTTGGTAATCTGGCCTGGTTCCTTGCAATTTAAGAACAAGGCCTGAGGCCAGACAGGCACAGAGAGATCAGGAAGGCCCACCTGGCCAAGAGGAGGGCAGCCCCAGGGTCTGGGCATGGACCGGTAAGGAGGGGATGTGTCCCAGAATCTGAGAGTCTAGTTTTCAGACTCGGAATTTTCTCTCCCCACCACCCCTGCCATCAGCATAGCAGAGAAAAACTTATGGACACAATTATTCATTAGAACAAAATTCATTGTAGCAAGAATAGTTAAAATTGTCATTTAACTCTCTGATGCATATAGGTTCTTAAGTGCTTCAGATGTATGACCTCATTTAATTTTCATTAAATCTATGCAGTAGGTTTATCATGTTAGAGATGGGGAACCTGAGGCACAAATCACATAATCAAAGTTCACATAGTTCTAAAAAGAGTGTTTGAATCCTTATTGCAAGTGTATATGCAAAATAATTTTGTGATTTCAAAAAATAAATTTTTTGTACATATCTGAAAATATTTGTGAAGTACTGTAGGTTACTACAAGAGCTACTGCAACTCCATATATTTTCTACTTTGAGTAATAAAAAGACAAATATTTGTTTCCTAGGAAATAATGAATGTGTGATTTTCAACAGTAGGAAATATCTGACACCCAGTAACTAATGGGGTGAAAAAAGATCATAGCCTTGCCAGGGAACGCACCTCGTTATTTTTGAATAGATTAAAACATGTGTTTCATATGGTTTTTAGTTACTGCTGTTAAGACTCCTCTACTGTTTGAAAGTGGAACTGACAGCATTTTTGTCTAAAAATGTTACTAATTTATCCCATGGCTATTTTACCCATTGTAAGATACACTTTGTTTTACAAAAGTTGAGAAGTGTCCTTACATATTATCATAGCTTCTGACAGGTGGTATCTTAGATTAAGTGATGTATGATGGTATTTCCTGAGTGCTCACCATGTGCCAGGACCCCTGGTGTCAAAGGAAGATGAATCTGCAGGAAGGGCTCTGGGGCAACACCATGGAAGGCCAGCCCAGGGAACAGGACGAGATGGAGAAACAAGACCGCAGCCTGTTCTGGCACAGGCCTCAGCAGAGCCCACAGGAGATCTGAAGCTGGCAGAGCATGAAGGACCTGGCCTATGTACCTTGGCTTCCTCTTGTCATTGGAAGCAATTGTTTCTGTCAACACTTTGGGAATTGAGTCCTCCAAGCCCGAGGGAGTTCTCGGTGACACACTGCTGCCTCCATGACAGTGAAAAGGAGATGCTTATACACTAAGAGAGATCAGGAAGCTACCTCTGTCCCACCGATCCAGGAGCAACTGCAGTTGTGAGGAGGGTGGCTCAAAGTAGAACTGTTCATTCACTATTTCAACATGCAGTGGAAACAGAAGCTTAGCTTCTTTTGCCCAGAGTTAATTGTCTGTCTTTTTTTTTTTCTTCTGATTTTCATTCTAGGCTCCTGATGGCCTCGGACTGGTCCCAATTAAGTCCTCAGATGTTCAAATCAAGCAGAGTTATTCCTTCTTCAATTTGCAGGTCAGACCTGTCACATAGTGTCAATTACTTGGGTTTCTTATTAACCAAACCAAAAACAAATTATTTTTAAATTTGAGTTGCATTATTTGTCTTTGATCTATTATGGATTATATTAAATAGCATATATGTTTTTCTGCCATTGTTACATAGAGTATTGGAGGTACTCCAAGCTTTCTTTTCCTTGCTAAGGCTATGGAAACCAAGATCTTTACTATGTAGGCACATCATATAGCATGCATATATAAAGTGTATATATATTTTTTCTGGTGGTACTGAGGATGGAACCTTTATAATGAGCTTCATCCCTAGACTAATTTTTTTTTTTTTTTTTTTTTTTGCTTTGAGACAACATCTTGCTAAGTTGCTGCTTCCCAGGCTGAGCTTAGACTTGCAGTCCTCCTGCAAGAGTGCTGGAATTATAGGACTAAGCCAGTGGGCTAAGCTACATGAAGTATCTTAACTACACCTAATAGGAACCTTAAAATAATATATAAGATGAAGTGAACACAAGTTAGTCAGCATTTCCTTAAGTTAATAACCTGTTCTTGAAACTAAAAATATTCTTATGCTTTGGTACAATTAAGCCATGTGGCATGAGAAACTAATTATGAACCCTGGCATGTGCTGAGACCCAGAAGAGGACTCAGGACCATCCTTAAAGTTTGTCCAGTGCTGTCTTGTCCAGCTGTCCAAACTGTCAACACTTGCCACTGTCTGATGGCTACAGCTGTAACTAAGAAGTCAACTCCACCAAATGGTAAAGGGGTTTTTAGGACACTCATTCATTTGTCTTCATTTACCTTCAGGTTCCCCAGCTGTACAAAATTAAGGGATACCAACCATTCTCTGTCCACAAGGCTTCAACAAGTCACAAACCTCAAAAGCTTGCTCGACCCCTAAAGCAAGGAGCTGAGGTAATGTGTCCTCACCTTCAAAAATAACTCTCACCTTTCCTTCTTTTTCTGGCATGAAGACTCACAGGCTGCTCTTGGTCCCTCCACAGGATGAAGTCACCACCATCATAGCACTTCCAAAGCAGGACCATACAGCTCAGCTCTCTGACAATTCCTCCATCTTGAGGATGAAACCACCTGAGTGTCTAACCATGTCTCTAGACTATGATCCTCTTTATATTTTTGTAAGTAATAATTGGCAGAAACCATGTGTTCCCTGTTCTTTTATTTCAGGAATGCCCATGTCAGAAACCAGAGCATTAATTGAATATTTTTGAAATAGCAAGTGTTAAACTTATTTCACCTTCAAATTTACTGTTCATTATTTATTTGGAAAATATCAGTGTTTCTGCCTCTTGAAGTTTAGCATTTGTTTTTATGGAAATAACTTTAAGATTTTTTCTACTTTTACATGACATACACATAAGCTTAAAAAGAAATCAAAAGGAAAATTAGAATGTACATTGTATTAGTCAGCTTTCCTTTTGGTAATACTTGACACTACAGCTTACAGGAGGGAATATTTAATTTAATTTACAGTTTATGGGTATACAGTACATGGTTAGCAGAATCTAAGGCCCATACCTTATGAGCTTGGCAGAGCAAAGCTGCTTAGTTTATGATGGCCAGGAGACAGAACAGAGCAGCCAGAGAAAAAGGGGCAAGGGAAAAGACAGAGACCTCAAAGTCATGCCTCCATAACACTCTCAGACTTATGTAGAAGTGTGTTCCTCCAATACTCAGGGAAGATCTTAAAGCCAATCAAGTTGAACCTTCATCCTAACTGCCACATCCATTTAGCTGAATGAAAATGAGTACTAACCGAAAAAATTGTGGGAAATGTATAACAATATACATCTACATTAGAGATGAGGAAAGGTCTCAAATTAATGTCCTGAACTGTCCCCTTAAAAAACTAGAGAATAAAAGAACAGGTGAAACCTCACCTTAACAGAGAAAAACAAGTTAGTAAGTATCAGATTGAAAAACAGTGAAAAAGAAAGCAAAACTAAAAAGAGGAAAAACTGGAACTTAGCAGCAGCAGAAACAGAAGAAAATACACAAATACATGGAGACTTAATAACTTACTACTGACCAAACAGTGGATCATGGAAGAAATCAGAAAAGAAATCAAAAACTACATAGAGTTAAATGATAAGAGAAGTTCATCATATCAAAATCTTTGGGACACAATGAAAGCATAACTTAGAGGGAAATTCACAGCCATAACTAGACACATCAAAAGAATACAACAAATAAACACGTTAATGATGCACCTTAAGGACCTAGAGAAACAAGAACAACTTAACCCAAAAGGCAGTAGAAGAGAAGAAAGTATAAAGATATGATCTAAAATTAATGAAATTGAAATTAAAAAGACAATAAAAAATTAATGAGTCAAAGAGCTGGTTCTTTGAAAGAATTAACAAGATAGACAAACCTCTAGCTAAACTCAACAAGAGAAGGAAAGAAAAAAATACAGATTAACTCAATTAGAAATGAAATGGTTGAAATTACAATGGACCTTGCAGAAATTTAGAATATTGTGAAAAATTATTTTGAACACCTATAGCCTAACAAGTTAGAGAATTGGGAATAAATGGATGACTTTCTAGACACCTGCAAAATACCAAAATTGAATGAAGAAGACATAACAATCTTGAATAACTCACTACACACATAGAAATTGAAGCAGTGATAAAGTATAAACCTACAAATAAAAACCCAGGACCAGGTGGATTAACAGCAGAATTTTTTTGGTACTTCAGGGAAGAACTAACTCCAATTCTTATCAAACTGTTCCATGAAGTTGAAAGAGAAGGAATAATTCCAAACTCATTTCTGGAGGTTAGCATCACCTTACTTCCAAAACCAGACAAAGACTTAAGACCTAACCAGAAAAGAAATTTATAGACCAATATCCTTAATGAATATAGATGCAAAAATTCTTAATAAGATTCTGACAAATAGAATTCAGCAAATAATCAGAAAGATCTTACACCATGATCAAGTGGGCTTCATTTCTGGAATGCAAGGCTGGTTCTACATATAAAAATCAGTCAATGTAATACACCAAATCAAAAAAAGCAAAAATAAAAAACATATGATATCTCAATTGGTGCAGAAAAAGTCTTTGATAAAACTCAGCACCCTTTCATGATAAAAACTCTGAGAAAAATAGGTAGACAAGGGCCTTTTCTCAAAGTCATAAAAGCCATATATGCCAAACCTACTAAATATCATAGTAAATGGAGAAAATTGAAAGCATTTCTCCTTAAATCAGAAACACGGCAAGGCTGTCCACTCTTACTGCTCTTATTTAACATGGTCCTTGAAACACTTGCCATAGCAATCAGGCAAGAATATGAAATAAAGGGAATATGCATTGGAAAGGAGGAAGTCAAACTATCCTTATTTGCAGATGACATGATTATCTCATTAGAAGACCTCAAAAAATCCACTCTTGAAAATAATAAATTCAGCCAAATTGAAGGCTACAAAATCACTACTAAAAATTAATAGCTTTTCTGTACATCAACAATGAACTCACTGAGAAAGAGCTCAGAAGAATAATTCCATTCTCAATAGCCCAGCAAAAAATTAAATACCTAGGAGTATACCTAACCGAGGATGTGAAGGACTTATATAAAGAAAACTACATTATACTGAAGAAAAAACATATAGATGACAATAGAAAATGGAAAGAAATCCCCTATTCTTGGATAGGCAGAATCAATATAGTCAAAATGACTATACTGCCAAAACTGATATACAGAATCAATGCAATTCCTATGAAAATACCAATAATTTTTTCACAGAACTTGAAAAAATAATCCTTAAATTCATATGGAACCAGAAGAGACCTAGAATAGCCAAAGCAATCTTGAGTAACAAGACTAAGGCAGGAGGCATCACAGTACCAGACATCAAGTTATACTATAAAGCAATGGTTGTAAAAACTGTATGGTATTGGTACAAAAACAGACAGATAGACCAGTGGAATAGAATTGAGGATGCAGAGACAAACTCAAATACCCTCAGCTTACTTTAGTAAGGGAGCTAAAAGCATAAACTGGAAAAAGTAAAGCCTCCTCAACAAATGGTGCTGGGAAATTTAACATCCACGTGCAGAATAAGGAATATGGACATACGCCTGTCATCATGCACCAAAATTAAATCAAAGTGAAATAAAGACCTAGATATTAAAACTGAAACACTGAACCTCCTGGTAGACAAATTACGAAAATTTCTGAAAGACATAGGTGTAGGCAAGGACTTTCTTAATGAAACACCAAAAGCAAAAGAAATAACCCCCAGAATTAACATATGGGATTATGTCAAATCAAAGTGTTTCTGCATGGCAAAGGAAATTATCAACAGTGTAAAAAGAGAACCAACAGACTGGGAAAAAACACTCAGCACCAATACCTCAAATAGGACTCTCATAGCCAGAGTATACAAGAAACTGAAGAAAAGGAAGCCTCTCAAAAATCAAAGACCCTGTTGAAAAATAGACAAAAGAAATGAATAGGCAGTTCTCAGATGAAGAAGTTCAAATGGCCAATAAATACATGAAAAGATGTTCAACATCCTTAGCCATAAGAGAAATGCAAATCAAAACATCACTAAGATACCATCTCACTCCAGAGAGACTGGCCTGTATCAAGAACACAAACAGCAATCAGTGCTGGCGAGGCTGTGGGGAAAAAGGAACCCTCCTGCACTGCTGGTGGGAATGTAAATTTGTACAACCCCTTTGGAAATCAGTATGGATATCTCTCAAAAGATTAGAAATATATATTCCCTTCAATCCAGTGATACCTCTTGTGGGAATTTTTCCAAAAGAGTTAAAAACAACACATAACACAGATACATGTATACCCATGTCCACAGCAGCACAACTAACAATAGTTAAAATGGAATACAATACAATAAGGCTGTCCACATTCACCCCTCCTATTCAATATAGTACTCAAAACTCTAGCCAGAGCAATCAAGTAAGAGAGTGAAATAAAGAGAATACATATTGGTAAGGAAAAAATTAAACTATTCTTATTTACAGATGACATGATTCTCCATATACAAGACTCCAAGAGACTCTGAACTAATTAACAAATTCAGCCAAGGTATAGGATACAGAATTAATACAAAAAATCTATTTCTTTAATAGTAGACTCACTGAGGAAGAATTGAGAAGAATAATCCCACCCTTAGTTCCTCAAAACATTAAATACCTAGGGTATAAATATAAGGACCTATACAATGAAAACTACACATTGCTGAAAAAAGAAATTGAAGAAGACTTTAGAAAATGGAAAGTCATCCCTGTTCCTGGATAGGCAGAATTAATATTGTCAAAATGGCTATATTGCCAAAACTAATGTACAGATTCAATACAATTCTTATCCAGATGCCAACAATATTTTTCACAGAACTTGAAAAATTAATCCTAAAATCTATATGGAACAAAAATTTATATGGATCCAGAATAGCCAGTGCATTCCTGAGCAACAAGACAAAAGCAGGTGGCATTGCAATTCCGGACAAAAAGTAATATTACAAAGCAACAATGATTTAAAAAAAAAACATATAATATTGGCACAGAAACATGTAAGTTGACCAGTGGAACAGAACAGAGAATCCAGAGACAACCTCAAGTGCTCCTAGTTACCTGATCTTTGATAAAGGGGTCAAAAACATATGCTGATAAATGGTGCTGGGAGAACTTGTTATTCACATGAATGAATCTAGACCCGCATGTATCACCACAAACTAAAATCAAATCAAAGTGGATCAGAGACCTAGATATTAAAACATTTAATGACTTAAGTATAAGATGGCAGCTGAGTAACAGCACTGGTCAATGTCTCCTCCTAGACTCACTTAAAAAGTTAAGATTATAGTTGAAAACTGCCTGTTCAACTTAGGTAGGAGAGAGGGGAAAACTCCCAGCAATTGGAAGGAGACCATGGGAAGGTAAGAAACCCTGTAGATGCTTCAGAAGCAAAAGAAAGCAACATCCCAGGAAGCTGTTCCAGGCCAACTGTGAAGGGTCTGTGAACTGCCAACATCTGTAGACAGAGGTAAGCCCAGAGCCAGGAGCTTCCAACTGAGGTAAGAGCAAATCTGAGAGATGTGGAAACTGAAAGCTGCTAGTAGCCCCAGCCTCCCGAAATGAGTGTGCAGGTAATGCAAACTACAAATGCACTGTTAGCTTCCCCTAGAAAAGACCTCCCAGAGCCTAGACTGGCTTAGGAGAAGCAGCACTCAGCAGCCATAATAGACAGTGATGTAGGGAGGAGATTTAAAAAAAAAAGAGAGCCTGGATCTGAACTGAACTGTTTGGAGTAAATGATGCCACACATGGGCCACATCAGGGATTTTGGGGACACTCAAATAGTGCCCAGAAACCAGCACAAGAGATACTTACAGAGAGGAGAGAAAGGCCACTGATCTTCTGAATGGCTTGGGTGGTATTGGGAGAACCCCATCCTCAGGGGAGGGAAGCAAGGACAGGAGGGAGAGCTTTGCTGAGGGAGCTGTATGTGGAAAAGATACCTCAGAGGCAGTTGCACTGTTAGGTCCCTCTTTACTGCCTACTCTGAGCACAGAACTCAGAAGAATTTTGGCCCACCCCCCACAGCCCCCATACCCTCATACACATTCAAAGAAATCTCTCAGATAGGCCATTAAATTGAAGTTTCTCAATAGCAGAATCATGGTAAGACAAGACAACAGGACACAGACATAAACCCTGAAACCCCAAAAGCTAGTATCATGGGCCGTGAAACAGTGGAACTAATAGGAAAGAAAGTCAAAGAATAAATAGGTAGTTGGTTTTTGCAAACGGCCAGTTCAAACAGGATATTCTTAAATAAATGCAAGCAATTATCAGCAGGCTTAAAGAGGAATTTACTAAACAAATAGTGGTCCTAAAGAATACAAAATTTACTGAGCATATAAGAGACACAAATAAGAAGTTGGCTGAGGCAAATAAGGAAATGCAGTATATGAAGAAACGTTTTGATAGAGAAATGGAAAAATCTAAAAAGAAATCTAGCTGAAATTTAGGTTATAAAAAATTCATTTGAAAGCAGGAGAAATTAGCATGAACATTGTGAGGCAGAATTTAGGTTGTTGAAGATAAGGCCCAGGAAACATGCCATAATCAGACACAAGCCCAAAATTAGAAATGAGCAAGGTAGATGAGTACATCAGCTCATGGATGATTCAGAGAGAACCAACCTCAGAATTATGGGTGTGGGAGAAAGAGCAGAAGACAGCACCAAAGGTATAAAATATTTATTCATTGAAATCTTGCAAGAAATTTCACCAAATCTAGGAAATTAATATTTCGGTAAAAGAAGCTTACAGAACACCAAGTAACCTTGACCAGAAAAGAAACTTGCCACAACATATAATCTAAACCTCAGAAATAACAATATAAAGAGAGAATATTAAAAACAATATTAAAAGCAGCAAGAGAAAAACTGTGAATTTCTCAGTGCACACCTCAAAGGCCAGGAAAGCCTGGAGCAAAATCTTTCAAGCTTTAGAAAGACAGAAAGTATTACCCCCAGTAGTTGTATCCAGCAAAATTATTCCTGAAAATTGCAGGAAAACGAAAAATTACTCATGACCAAGAAACCCTAAAGATATTTTTGACCACTACCCCAACATTGCAGAAAACACTTGAAGGAATTTTAGAGAGGGACAGAGAAATAAGCAGCACCAAAGAACATAAATGAAAGGAAACATCTAAAGAGAAAATATAACAAAAGAAAAAGCAAAGAACCAATACTAGAAGAACAAGACAATGATAGGATTCAGTACAAATCTTACAGTAATTACTCTCAGTGTTAATGGTCCTAACTTGCCAATCAAAAGACTCAGACTGGCAGAGTAGATCAAAATTCAAAACCCAACCGTTGGTTGTCTGCAAGAGACACACTTCACCCACAAAGCAGCACACAGACTGGAGGTGAAAGGATGAAAACTAATACTACATGCTACTGGAGCCCAGAAACATGCAAGAGTAGCTATATTATTCTCAGACACTGCAGACTTCAAAACAAAACAGATCAAAAGAGACAAAAGTGGACACTATATACTGGCAAAAGGAACAATACGACAGAAAGACCTCACAATTATAAACATATATGCATCCAATTAAATGCACTCAATTACATAAAACAGAAACTACTGCACATAAAGGGCCAAATAGGTCCTAATATATTCATGGTAAGGACTTCAATACCCACTCTTACAAATAAACAGGTCAGCCAGACCAAAAAAAAAAAAAAAAAAAAAAACATCAACTGAGAAACATCAGAGCTAAATCATACCATGGAGCAAAAAGACTTAACAGGGATCTACAGGCTATTCTATCCAGTGTTAACAGATTACAACTTTTTCTTAGCAGCACATGGGACTTTTTCCAAAATAGATCATATCCTTGGATATAACACATGTTTAAATAAATATGAAAGAATTGAAATCATTCCCTTGATATCACATCAGATCATAGAGGCATAAAACTAGAAATCAATAGCAAAGAACTACTGGAACTATTAAAACGTGAAATTATTGAACAAGTTATGGTTCACAGAAAATAAAAACAAGAAAGAAATAAGAACTTCCAAATGGCAAATGATGATGGAAGCACATCATACCAGAACCTGTGGGATACAGTGAAAGCAGTACTAAGCAGAAAATTTATAGCTATGAGTGCACATATGAAAAAAAAAAAGTAGTCTCAAATTAACAATCTAGTGGTGCAGTTCAAAGTCCTAAAGAAACAAATCCAAAAGCAGTAAAAAGAAGGAAATTGTAAGAATCAAAGCAGAGATCAATGAAATTGAAACTAAAAATACAGTACAAAAGATCAATGATTCAAAGAGTTGTTCCTCTAAAGGATAAATAAGATTGATAAACCTGTAGCCAATCTCACCAAAAGAAGGAAAGAAAAAACTCACATCAATGCAATTAAAAATGGAAAAAAAAAAACTGAAATCACAACAGACACTGTTAAAATTCAGATAATGAAAAGAAACTATTTTTGGAAAACTATATTCCAAAAAAATCTATGAACTCAGAGAAAATGGGTAAGTTCCTTGACATTTATGATTACCAAATGAGCCAATAGGACATAGAAACTCTGAATAGAGCAATTATCAGGGGTGAAGCTGAGGTGGTAATAAAGGATCTATAAGCAAAGAAAAGCCCAGGACATGATGAACTTTATCAGCACTCTAGGGAAGAGTCAGTACCAAGCTCCTTAGACTCTAACATGAAACTGAAACAGGGAATACTGCCCAACTCCTTCCTGAAAGTAGTTACTATCTTGATCTCCAAACCAAATGAAGACCCAACAAAGAAAGAAAACTACAGGCCAGTTTCCTTAATGATTATAGATGCAAAACTCATTAAGATACTTGCAAGCAGAATGCAAAAGTTGTTAAAAAGGTCATGCACCATGACCAAGTTGGCTTCATCCCAGTGATGTAAGACTGATTCAACATATGCAAATCAATTAATGTAATACACCACATCAATAAAAGCAAAGGCAAAAATCACATGATCATCTCAATAGATGTAGAAAAAGCCTTTGACAAAATACAACATAACTTCCTGATCAAAACTAAGGAAAATAGATATAGAAGAACCCTACCTCTTGTGGTTTACGTCTGAAATGTCCCCCCAAAGTCTCATGTATTTCAATGTTATAGATTGTCTATGGAACCATGTGCTGTTGGGAGATTGGGGCCTAGTCTGGAGGGGTGGACTATAGGCAGGTAAAATTGGATTAATGGCACATAAATTAGGATTAATGGTGGCGTGTAGTGAGAATTTACCACATCTTCTACACGAGGATCCAGGAGGGGCTGATCACTGGGAGGAGACCTGGAAGGATATATAAGATACTTCCTGCCTTCCTTGGACTACTGGTCTCAGCTAGTCTCAACTAGTCTCAACTTGTCTTCCTGTTTGTGATGTCATGAGAAGCTGCCTCCACTTCTGCCTCTGCCATGTGCTTCTGTTGCTGCTGGCCACCCCTGAATGGACTGTGACCTTCTGGGACTGTGAGCTAAAATAAACCTTTTCTCCCCTAAATTTGTGGATGTTGGGAATTGAGACACAGAAACTAAAAAGTAACTAAGACGCTACCTCAAACTGATAAAAACAATTTATGACAATCCTACAGCCAACATCATCCTAAATGGGGAAAACAGAAACATTTTCCCTAAAATCAGGAACAAAACAAGTATGACCACTCTCACCCAGTTGTATGAAACAGAAACTATTTCACATAACGTATTTAACATACTGCTGGAAACCTTAGCCAGAGCAAACAGGCAAGAGAATAAAATAAAGCCAATACACATAGGAAAGGAAAACATCAAACTATCCTTATTTGCAGAAGATGTGATCCTTTGCATAGAGGATCCCAAAAACTACCAGAAGACTCTTAGACCTAATAAACAAATTCAGCCAAGTTTCAGTATATAAAATCAATACACAAAAATCAGTAGCATTCCTCTACAGCAACAGTGAAAACAGAGGAAGAGATTAAAAAACAATCTCATTCACATTCTTTTGACCCCAAAGAAAATTAAGTATTTAGGAGTCAACCTAACAAAGCAAGTGAAGGACCTCTATACTGAAAACTGTAGTGCTCTGAAGAAAGAAATTGAAGAGAATTTTAGAAAATGAAAAGACATATCCTGCTCCTGGATAAGCAGAACCAACATTGTCAAAATGGCCATGATCCCTAACTGATATACAGATTCAGTGCAATCCCAATCAAGATACCAACAGCATTTTTAACAGAGCTAGAAAATGTGATCTGAAAATTTATATGGCATCACAAGAGTTGCGGAATAGCCAAAACAATCCTAAGTAACAAAAACATGAGGCATCACAATACCAGATATCAAATTATATTACACACCAACAGTGATACAAATGACATGGTTTTGACAAAAAAAAAAAAAAATCCAGACAGGTGGATCAGTAGAATAGAATTGAAGATGTACAAGCATCCTTGATTACCTTCAGCCATCTGATCTTTGACAAGATGGCCAAAAACATAAACTGGAGTAAAGACAGTCTCTTTAACAAATGGTGCTGGGAAAACTGGCTAACTGCATGTGGAAGAATGAAACTAGACCCTCAACTTTCACCGTGCACCAAAATCAAAATGTATCAAAGACTTAGACATTCAAATGGAAATATTGAACTTGTTGGAAGAAAAAAATAGGCAAAAAGCTTGAAGACTTAGGTGTAGGCAAAGAGTTTCTCAATAAAAATGCCTGAAGCATGTGAGATAATACCCAGAATTAACAAATGGGATATGATATTAAAAAGCTTCTGCACAGCAAGTAAACAATCAACAGAGAGAAGAGAACATCCATGGAATGGGGAAAAATATTTGCCAGCTACTCCTCAGAAAGAGGACTATTATCAAGACTATAAAAGAAATGAAAAAATAGACCCTCCAAAATAAAGGACCTAGTTCAAAAAAATGGAAATCTAGAATGAATAAATAGTTCTCAGAAGAAGTCTGAATAGCTAATAAATACATGAAAACCAGCAGAGAAATACAAATTACAACAACACTGAGACTCCCAAGCAAAATGGTGGCCAAGAAACAGAATTGCTCAATGCCTTCTCTTCAAATCACTTAAGAAGTTGACATTATAGCAGAGCCAGAAGCTGAGGGAGCAAAGTGGCCCCAACATCTACCCACCTTAGCTGCCACTTCAGACCTGGGCTACACCAGAGCTGTGTCAGACCCAGGCTACACCAATGCCACATCATACCCAGGCTGCACCAGAGCTGTATCCTGCCAGGCACAAGGAGGAGGAAGGGTGTATCACAGCATCACCAGCACAGGAACTGGACCTGCTGAGTCATACTGCCACCTCCCACCTGCCTGTGTCACTTACGTCACTGCTACTGCTACCAGTACCACTGCATGCCTAAGGACTTGAGCCTGTGGCTCCAGCACTGGGCAGGCTTTTGTCACTGGAGTGCACCTGGGCAATGTAGCACCTTAGCACCTGGTCTCAAATAAACAGTAAAAAGGGGCTGGAGATGTAGCTCAGAACAGATACCCTGTGTTCAGTCCCCAGTGCAAAAAAAAAAAAAAAAAAAAAAAAAAAAAGACTATAGATTTCCGTACTTTGATATATTGCTTTGTGCCTCCATTAGTTCTGCTACAAAATCAGTTTTTAAAAATACTCACTTAAAACCATATACTACACTCTCTTTGAGCCTTCCTGATTAAAACTATCACTGTAACAATGTTAAATGTTGGCATTTCTAGGAAATCGAATGTCACCTACTTCTTTGTCTTCTCTTTAAGGTAGCTTCTAAGAGGCTAGTTTTTTTGTTTTTTTGTTCTTTTTTACGACCAGCAGCTTACTTGCTTTTGAAAATCAGTTTACTTAATGATCTCTCCATCGCTGCCAGAAATGCACTCTTTAAGCCTCTGCACTTTCCTTTACACTTGTTTCCACCGTGTGACATTAGTGAATTCACATGCCGTGCAGTGAAACCCTTATGTCAGACAAACGGTGTTTATGAACAATTGTGAGAATTTAAAATGTGGCGAACTTGGGGCCATCTCACTCTTGCGCTTGTCTTTTCCAGACAGGCTGACATGGAGTTACAGTGTTAGTCTGAGTGGGAGCCACAGGAGATGCTGGCTGGCTGACGCCTGGCCCAGGCTCCTGTAGGAACAGGATAAACAGAAACTCCTCCTCTCCTTCACAGAATCCCAGCCCCAGACTGTTCGCCGTGAAGCGCCCTCTGCCCTTCGCAGAAACGCAGATAGATTACCACCTGTGCTCTCACCCCAAGTACAAGTTCACCCACGCATGCCACCTTGGCTCCAGCATTCCTCTCACCCAGAAGCAGTTTCTCCATCACACGGTAACGCCATGGCCAGGCTCCCTCGGGCTGCAGGGAGGGATGGGGACTGCACTGAGGACTGCAGTGGGAACTGGGGGGGGGGGGGGGGGGGGGGGGGGGGGGGGGGGGGGGGGGGGGGGGGGGGGGGGGGGAAGAGAGGCTGGTAGCCACAGCTTCAGAAGAAGAATAGTAACAGCCCCCCTGCTGCCCTGGAGAGCCGGCACCTCACCTGTCCTGTCCCTCCTCACCTCTCAGCCTCTGGCCTTCTGCTGCCTTTCCCCAGTGACCTCGCTGCTCTCCTCACAGCCATCACAGCAGCACCAGATTGTCCTTTGGTCTTGTTGCAGCCATGTGAAAACAGTCACACAAGAAGCAGGACCCCACGGCCTGACCTTTCACTTTGGCATCAGAATGGACAAAAGGATGATGTGACAAATGCCCAGTAAATAAGTGGACTCCCTTTAAGTTACTCAAGTACCCAAAGACACCTCTACTTACCTTGAGGTCCCTCAAGCTCCATAAGCCCCTAACTCCCTTCATCATCTCTGCCTGACTTCTGCCTGCTGTGCCCAGACTGCCCTCCTCTACCACTGCCACCCACTTCTTGCCTTTGTGTCCTGAGGTGATGTTGGGCATAAAACTTGTACATGGAATTCATGTGGTCCCTGATCCCTCCTTTTGCCTCACTCCCAGTGTCTAATCAGCCCACCTCCTAAGTGGCCTGCCACTGTCCTTCTAGCGCCCCCCATGGCCCACTACTACAGCAGTCAGGTCTCTGTAGAAGTCTTTCTTCAACACAAATATGATTGTTCCTGCTTCAGAGCCCTTAGTTAGGCCCAGCTGTGCACCAGGAGGCCTCAAGCTTAGCCCACTAGACCTTTGGTCACCTGACTGCTTCTTTGTCCCTTTCAAAATCCCTGCACTCAGCTTAGCTGATGATCTCCTGGTGGCACTGTTCATCCTGTTACCAATGCACAGGCACACCGATCTTGGCCGCTCGATGACCTTCCTTCCATGTTCCTCGAATGTGGCATTAATTTCGCATTCATGGTCGTCAGAGCAGACTGGATGGCCACGTTGCCCTCCGTCATGGAGACCTGTGTTGTACTGTTTAATGTCTTTTGCTGGAGCAATGCCTTTTTCAATCAATTATAATGAAATGACAAATTTTGAAGCTAACCTTTTAAAACTGAGAAATAGTCCCCAGAATGAAATAAGGCCCTTCCTAGACTATATTCTTCCAGACAGCTCCTTTCCCTATCACATTCCTGTGTCATCTTTTATTACAGGACATTATTCCTGGAATCATGCACTGGAAGAGGTTCCAGTCCCTGGTGTTCTCAACCCTGCTTGACCCTGCTAAGACAGAGACCACTCAGAGGTAAGCCTTCTGCCTGCCTCACAGGGAATGTTTGCCCGTGGGTGACAAAGGCTGAGAGCTCCAGACATGTCAAATACAAGTCAGACTTTCAGTGTGAAGAAGGTTTGTTCATCAGAGAAGTAGGATAACCTATAACTGATTTCCGTATAATGATGGTATCTTACTTGAGACAAAAGGTAATACAATGTGACTAACTGGCAGTGCTTTAGTAAAAGTAGAAAAATAATTCATACAATCCTACTGACATACTCATGGTCAATTTTTAAAACTTATAAATCAGAGTGCAGGGCCCAGTGGTAAAAACATGTAAAACTCTGCAGAGCGAGACCCTGCCACAAAACAAAACAAAACAAAACAAAACAACAACAAAACCCCGTGTAATCCTAGCACTTTGAGAGGCAAAGGCAGGAGGATCACCAAGTTTGAGCCCAACCTGGGCAACTTAGCGACTTACTGAGACCCTGTCTCAAAATAAAAATAAAATTGGCCTGGGGATGTAGCTCAGTGTACAGGCCTGGGATTGAATCCCCAGTACCTAAAAAAAAAAAAAAAAAAAAAAAAAAAAAAAAAAAAAAAAAAAAAAAAAAAAAAAAAAAAAAAAAAATTCACTGAGCTCAGCCTTCTGCATCCTCCCTGTGTGGTTCCAGACATTCCACTTCCCTCTCAGGCTGGTGCTCCCTGGAGCCACAGCCACAGGCAGCTCGCCTTCTCAGATAGCCTGTGCTCGGCCACAAATACAGAGTGGGAAGGTAAGAGTAGTATTGGACAAGGAAAGAAGAAATTTGTAGTAGCCACGTTCCCGCTATTGGCTTAATATTTCTTCGGAGCCCCAAGAGTGACCAGGTAACCTGATCCTGCTACCAGTCAGGATGGGCACATCCCACAAGTGTGTCCAGATCCCCTCACTCAGAAGCACTGCGAGCACCACACATCTCCAGAAGCTATGGGTCCCCTTGTCAGTGAGACAAGGGGATAGTATTTGCCATGAAGCTTCTAGCCTTAAGTGTTACTAAAAGGAGTACAACAGCTCATTGCTATGATTTGGATATGGTTTGTCCCCTCTAAAACTCGTGTTGGAGTTTAACCCCTGTTGTGAGGTGCGATGAAGACAGAAATACGGGGTTGAGAGGAGGAGCCCTTGGGAGGTGATCAGGGTTAGACAGGGTCATCAGCTTGCAGCCTCCATGGTTGAGCCCTGATGACTCTGTAAGAAGAGGAGTAGACACCAGAGGACATACGCTTGCACCCCCAGCTTGCATGTGATGCACTGACCCACCTCAGGACACTGCCAGCAGAAAGGCTGCCCAGGACCTAGGACTGGGAACCAGGGGCCAAAATAAACCCCTCTATAACTTGCCCAGTCTGTGACCTGTTTTCTTAGCAATAGAAGATGGACTAAGATACTCACCCAATGTTCAGCTACTCTGTAACCATCACCAGTGCATCTGCTCCTCCCTGAGGATTTGATATTAATCAGTTCATAGCACACTTCATTTGACTTGTTCTTTCGTTGCTGGGAGAAAAAGCTCTCCCCAGGCTAAGGCAGATGTGGCCATAGCTCCCAAGCTTCCTACTGACATACTGGGACCCACTTTTGGTGCCTCTCTGTGGCTCCCCTTTGCCCAGAGATGGGTGACATGACATGACATAAAGAAGAGTCTTGGCATCAGAGAACTGTCTCCTGCCAGCTGGATGTGTCACTAGCTCTCTGTGGTTTGGCGAGTCATTTTTCCTGTTGCCCTTTGTGCAGTAACTTCCCCATGTGTGAAACAGATGATGACGATGGCGTCCTCATCATCAAGATTGTTTTAAAGACTGAAGGTAAATAGTCACGTGAAGCCTCTAGCATCTCGCCTGCCTGGCGAAGCTTTGATGACTCTTCCTTCTCTTCTGGTCATGCCACTCTTTCACCACCAGATGGCGCCATCCCCACCTTAGTGGATGCTCATTTTGCTGGTGGGGGTTGCAGGCTGGGGAGGGAAGGTGCTTCAGGACTGACGCTGTTATCAGTAATCAAACGTAACTGGCCCTCAGGCGCTGTTGGGAGACTGACTAAGCAAAATGGGAAGTGATGAGAAGTGGACAGTCTCACTAATAGGTGCATACATGGGTCCCAGGAATATTTTTTAATCCTATTTTTGTTTCCAAAGCAGTGTCCTTGGGGAAAAAAAATCTCCCAAGGTTGTTTTTCCAATAAGCAGAGTACAGTTGCCTTGGGCTTGAATAGCCATGAATTAAACATGAATTCTATGTGAATTAAAGAAAACTCTCCCACCACGGCTTGTTCCTTTCACCTTCTGTGCCTAAATGCTCTGTTGAACTAGTTTGTTTAAAATTAACTGCAATTGCATAACAGCTCAAGAATCAAGAGTGGATCCTGCATTTCCTTATTTCCTTGTCACAAATGTCATGAACTTCCACTGGATGTAGGATTCTAGGTCAGCTGCTATTTCTGAAAAAAAAAAAAAGAGTTACAAAATACTAATGGAATACTAATTAATCCACTAATGGTAATTCCTTTTTTTTTTTTTTTTTTTTTTTTTTTTTTTTTTTTTTTTTTTTTTTTTTTTTTTTTTTTTTTTTTTTTTTTTTTTTTTTTTTTTTTTTTTTTTTTTTTTTTTTTTTTTTTTTTTTTTTTTTTTTTTTTTTTTTTTTTTTTTTTTGGTATGCATGTGTGATTCAGGGATTGAACTCAAGACCTTTTGCACTAAACCACATTCTAGCCCTTTTTTATCTTTTATAGTGAGACAGAGTCTCATCAAATTGCTAATTTGCTAAGGCTGGGGCTCAGCTTGTAATCTTCCTGACTCACCCTTTCAGAATACTAGAACTGCTGGTGTGTGCCATCACACCCAGCTCTTAAATTCTGTCTGAATCCATTCAGAATGCTATGAAGTCTGTGATAACAAAATGCCATGGAGTTGGTTAGTTGTAAACACCAGAAATTTGTTCCTTGTGGTTCTGGAGACTGGGAGGACCGAGATCAAGGAACCAACAGATTCAGTGTCTCATGAGGGCTCATTTCCTTGCTCATAGATGATGTCTTCTTGTTCTGTCCCTACGTAGAGCAAGGATTCCGGCACCTCTTAGGGCCTCTCTGCTAAGGGCACTAATCCCCAATCACCTCCCAAAGGCTCTATCTCCAGATACATTAGGGACTAGGTTTCAACATAGGAATATTTGGAAGGACACAAATATTCAAATTAAGATTCTTACAAATCTATTAATGACTTTTTGACTTTGTAATTATTTTGCTTGAGCAAATCACCTCTTGTGACTCATGAGATTTTTCCTTCTATCTTTTGACTCTGGGACTTATCTGTGTCTTGTTAAACCATGCAGTGTGGTTATGTAGCACTTCTTTATTTCAAGACATCCTTGTATCCATAAGACGCAAAGCAGTTCCTGTTTTGACTCCAGGGATGGGTTTAGTTGGAGACCTTTCTCCCAAAGCAGGGAGTAAGTTGCTGCAGCATGGTGCTTTGAAATGGTGGAAGCAAGGAGCAGGGAGCTTACTTCAACCTCCTGTCAATTGGCAGCAGCAGTAGGACCTAATAGGAGTGCATTGACAGGAGGTAGAGCTTTACTTACTATTTGCCTCCTGCCCGCCAGGCCCTGCAAGGCCCAGGACTTGTACTGGCCCGCCTTGGCTCAAGATTTGGACACTCCTGCTTTAGTAAGTTCCCAAAGAATTTGTTGAGTCTCTATAGACTTCCACGAAAACGGAGAGGTGGCAGCAGCCAAAGCAGGTATCTTAATTCAGTAGTTCCTAGACTTTCAGATTCTACAGATACATAAAATGTTCATAACTTTGGGACCAGATTTAAGGTTATCACATTTTACTCTGTCAAGTAAGGGCATTAGAAGAAAACAAAACAAAATGAAACACCCAACCACCATTTCCATTTTCAAAAACTGTATTTAAAAAGATGAGGAACATAATATCAGAATTTAAAATTGAACTTGTTTTGTTTTATGAAAATCTCTAAATTGTGGCTGCTCCATCATCCCATACCAGCCTGGTCTCTGGAGATTGTTCCAGCTCCCCCTCCTCATTCTGTCTTCCCAGCAGAAATTCCCTTTTCCCCCAACTACATGTGCCCTAAAATTTTGGTAGAACTTTTATTTAGAATCTGAATTTTTGTTCTAGCATCAGTAAATAGAGCTAAGCTCCAGATGGGGACCCAGGTCCTCTTAGTGCAGAATGGGTAATTAAAGACCAAAATCTGGGTGCTAGGTGTGCACTCTGCTCCTGGAGTGTTTTGTGCTGTTGGGCGGACAAAGCTAGGGTGCCCATGCATGTACTTTACATACATACAAAGACATATATAATATGTGCATATATCTGCATAAAAGCACATATATAAATACATATCCATGTTTTAAGAATAATGAGCACATGCTAAAACCTACAATTCCCATCCACATTCACAGAGTCCACGCTGGCTTTCCCCTATTCCATATTTGCACCACCCCTTTCCACTGTGAGAGCACCAGCCCCTAGCACATTTGCCTACTTGACTTTGTAACATATCTAAAATAGTTTCAGCACTGCCTCATCCATTCACAAGCACCAGCAGAGCTCAGGCCCTTCATCCTACCCAAGACTATGGGTTTGTGAGTAGAGCTGAATACTGTATAATTTATTCATGGTACCTTCTTCTTTCTCTTTTCTTTCCCTTTCTTCTTTTCCATTTCCCCCCTCATCCCATCCCTCTTTCTTTCTGTCTTTCCTGTGTTGTGACTATTAAGTTATTTCCTTTTGCTTTCAGTTTTTTTTAGTTTTTTATTGATTTTTTTCAATATGTGGAACATCTGACCAGGTGTGGTGGCACAGGCCTGTGGTCCCAGCACTTGGGAGGCCAAGACAGGAGGATCTGCAAGCTCAAGGCTTATCTGGGCTACATGGCAAACTGGAAGCCAACCTGGACTACATAGTGAGAACCTATCTAAAAAATATATATATATATATATACACATACATACATACATACATACTTTTTTCTGAACTCAAAACTACACAAGAAAAGCATACTCAGGAGAAGTTTCCTCTCTCCCACCACCTTTCAACTCCATCCCTGCTCAGAGGATGGAGCCAGCTCAGTCTTCTAGCTCACTCTTCCTGTGTTCTCTTCGTAATGCTAAGCAGAACGTATGCATTTCTCTTATTTTTATTTCTTATACCAAAAGTTGCACTCTAGCTATGCTCTTCTGCATTTACTTTTTTTATTTAATAGTATCTCCTGGATATCACTGTGTGTAAGTCACAGATAACTTCTCTATCTTCTTTTCCATGTATAAAAAGAAGGGTACCATAGGTTTTGTTGTTTGTTTTAGTCAATCTCCACATTTGGACAATGCACTTTTGCTCAAAAACAAACCAAGTATGAGAGTCTTACCTGAAAGCCACAAGTACTCATACAAAGGAGCCTTCAATAAAGCCCTCTCTCTGTTCTAGCTCCCACATTTCCCTCAGCCACAGACAGCCCTGCCTGCATTTGGGAGGAGGTCACTTCCTGGCCGTGTGCGCTTCTGGTCACTCTGCTCTTTTGCATAAGACAGTCCTCCTCCAAGCTTCTACGACTGTCCCTCAAAATTGTTGAAAACTTTTATACACTGAGGCTCTTTTCCTTTTTTTCTTTGCTACTGTGTGTTCAGCTTTTACACCTTCCATACTTGTATGAAAAAGGGTTAGACCAAAACCAGAGAGTCCTTGTTCTACCATTTTTTTAACAAAAATCTGCCACCAATTGTAAAAAATGTTTTCTTCTCCCTATCTCAATGATTTTGATGCCTTCAATTCTCAGAAACTTTAAATAAAAGTTCTAAAGTTATCATAGTAAGCAATATCTAATATTATGGGGTGGAAAGTTTAAAATTGCATAGAATGATTAAGAGTATATAAGTGGAGAAAATTCTAAGGTCAAAAAGTAAATTATCTCATGAGTCCCACCACACCTGTCCCAAGGAATAGCATCATTTTAGATATTGAGGCACCCCTACGAAGATGCCACGATCTGTTTTCTTTTTGTTTTTATGTCTGTTGTTTGTGGTGCTTCAGGGCTTTTGGGGTTTGCAATGCGGGGATTGAACCCAGAGCCTTGCATGTGCTGGATGAGCACTGTACCATTGAGCCACCCTTCCAGCCCTTCTAACATCTTGCCTTTACACCCCAGAAGACGTGGTAGTTGGCAGCATTCTCTGGGATTCACATGCAAACCTCTTGTAACCCATGACTTTTCTAGAAGCACGGGTGGTGATAAAGACCAAGGGAGAGCAGAGAAGTGGAGACCTCAACAGCAGTAAAGCTGAAATACTGTAGAAAGTTGTATAAACAAGCTAGAGGAATAGTGCATTGGTTAGAGCACTTGCCTAGGACGTATAAGGTCCTGGGTTCAATCTCCCAACACTACCTAATAGCTGAGCATGGTGGTACACACCTTTAATCCAGCACTCAGGAGGCTGAAGCAGGAGGATTCACTTGAGTTCAAGGTCAGTCATGATTTCAAGGCCCAGATTGGGCCACAGAGTGATCGCAAGACCAGTATGAACTACAAAATGAGACCCTGACTCAGAATAAAATCACATAAAGACCCCAAGACTGTGTATGTGAGTGCTTATCTTGGGCTGTTGGTGTGATTCTTCCACAGCTACGACTCCTACAATCCTGTCATGCTTCCTGTTCATACTCCTGCCCTTCTGGATGCCTTACCAGAAGAAGACAGACTGGAAACGGATGAACGGTACTCCTTCTTCTTTCCTTTTCTTTCTTTCTTTCTTTCTTCCTTCCTTCCTTCCTTCCTTCCTTCCTTCCTTCCTTCCCTTACTTCTTTCTCTCTCTTTTTTTCTTTTCATCTCTGATACCTGTTCTCCAAAAATTTACACTGTGTTGTCAAGGATTTCAGGAAGACACATAGCACCTGAGTTTGCAATTCAAATGAGCAGACAAAGCTGTATACCACCTGGTGAGGTGTTCAGTGTGGGATACAGAGCAGACAGCCCCTGAGGTCTACGACATGCTAATCATTAGATGCTTTGGCAGCTCCAGCAAAGGGGGAGCAGAGGTGGTACTCATGGGCTGGGAGACTCCTGTGCTCACATGGACTTGGGTTAGTATATAAAAGATGGGCTGGATTTGGATAGGCATAAAAAAAAGTCCAGAAGCAAGGTGCTTTGGTTTCATGTTACTAATTAGAGCCCAACAACGAAAGAATACATGTCCTGAATCTCCTGTCCCCATGCCCGTTTTAACCTGATGCACATCTGAGATGAAGGGGAGACTTGAGCCAACAGAGCAAGTGCACCTAATTTCCTCCCTTAGTGTGCAGCACCCAAACACACAACTCATGCAAGTCCCCAGCCAAACCACCAGCCATTCCGCCAGTTGCAAATGCCTCTAGACTGAAGTCATTATTTTCTCTTCTTTTAAAAGTATGGTTAGCTCTTTATTATGTCACTGCATAAGTTCAGGGAGAATGTTAGAAGTTCCATGTGCATTATCAGGTATTTATACCAGGCAACATTAAAATCCATTGAAGTTCTCTAATTTAGTTAGCAAAATAACAGAAAGTCTTAGACATACCCATCTGTCTTGGTTTGTTTCCTGTTACCATAACAAGATAACCAAGGCAGGCTAATTTTATAAAGGAAAGAAGGTTATTTGGCTCTTAGTTCTGAATGTTCAAGAAGAACATGGCACCAGCCTTATCTCAGCTATGGTGGGATTTCCTGGCAGAATGGCCTCATAGTAGTGGAAGCATGTTCCAGACGAGACGTCAAAGAGCAATGCAATGGTCATGTTTGCTTTTTGACTACTCACTTTTATTAGACTGAACTCAGGGTCCCCCAAGAATTATCTTAATGCCTTCAGTCATCTACTAACCACCCATTTGGGACACTGCTTCTTTCATGCTACACTGAAGACCAGGCTTCCAACAGATGAAACTTTTTGGATCAAAATACATCCAAACCATAGCAACATATCTTTCATTCAGATTAGATTCCGAGAATGATCCTGAAGCATTAAGATGTTGCACAGCACAGTGATGTTGGCTGGAACCTGGAGGCTCATAACCCTTACCCTGACACTTACTCAGTGCATCTTGGGCAAGTGACTTCACCTCTCTCTTCCTTGATGTCCTCATCTTTAAACTGAGATAACCAAGGTTTCTAAGATCTTATGGAAACCATGACAAGCAAGACTTGGAAAATGTATACTCAGGTGCCTGAACATAGTAATAACTTGATAATTGGAGCTACTGTCATTAATGACCTTGGTTCTCAACCGCCAGCCCAGTATCTGATGCTTGATAGAAAAGTAATGAACAAATATCCTTTCACCTCATAGTAACAATGTAAGAAAGTAAGAATGACCAAAAATAAATGGTTCAGTTTCCAGAACAGCAGATGCAGAGGTAGTCAGGTTCCAAGAGATTTCCTTCCATCCATTGTCATACCAAAGTAGAAGATGGAGAAATATTTCTAATACTTTTGATTTTTACTTTTAATCTTCTAGAGGGTATAAAGGAACACTTAGACATGTTGCTGTGTCCGCATTGCCATGTTTGGGGCACCACACAGAGCAGGTCATCCATGGCAAGATGACAGGTACATGAGGAAGGCCCTTGGCCTCCGCATTCCTCTCTTGTGCTGTATTTATGTGAAATTCTTCCCTTGTGTTCATTCTCTTAGTGAAAATCCATGGTTTATCTTTGTCCTCATCAAAGCATTACAAATGCCTCTGGGGTGGGGACACTTGGAGTGTTACCTATCAAACAGTATAAGTCCTTCAGAACTTTGTGGAGTTTAGGCTTGGGGGGACAAAGGCAAGAAACCTGGTGGAAATGAGAGGATTTCTACATGAGGAGGCCAGGCAAAATAATAGGAGGGGAGACATGAGCAACTGAAGACACACACAGCCAGCTTAACTGTTTACTACAGGCCAATTGTGCTGCATGCTTCTGTTTGACTGGAGCAAAGTATTATGAAGAGTCTGGTCTCTGAGTGATCAGTTTCATGTCTGCCTGATCATTGCTAAGTTTGCTTCTGGATCCTGTGCCAGAGATGATTACATGGTGCTGTGATTTGGATCTGGAATGTCCCCCAGAGGCCCATATATTAAATGCTTGATCCTCAGCATGGCAGTACTGGGAGGTGGTTTAACCTTTAAGAAGTGAAGCTTAGATGAAGGGAGTGAGGTCATGGAGGGCATGACCTTGAAAGGGACTTTTGGGACTCAGGCCTCTATAAGATGCCCACTGGCCATAGGTGGATAAGCCTTCTCCACCATGTGTTCTATGCTACGATATACTGTACCACCACAGGTCCAAAGCAGCAGGGCCAAGTGACCATGGACTGCAACCTCAGGAACCATGAGCCAAATACTTTTAAAGTGATATCTCATGTATCTTATCAAAATATTTTAGACAGAAAGCTGACTTACATGTCTGTTTTGCTTTGAAGTAAGAAAGAAGTATTCTGAAGTATAAATTCTATTTCTTTGGCAAGATGGATGACTTTATTTTTACCTGAAATATGACTCTTGGATAAATTCTCCAGGTCTTTATATGAATGCTCACTTCACAAATGACACTGTTATTGTTTAACTCCTGACACTTTTCAAAATATTAAATGAACTCATTTCTCATTATACTTTGCTGTTTCCTGGTCATCTACAAAGTTTCTTGACTCTAGTGTAGTAACAGAACTTGTATAAGTCAGACAAAGTAGATTTATTATTCAAGTTCAAGATTGAGGATGATCCAGTTCCCCTAGGAGGAGCCCCCAGAGTAGATGTAGCCACATCTGCCTATGCCCCACACACATCTAAGCCAAGAGCACTTCACTTCACTTCTATACCTTAGGGTCACATCTCAAGCATTGCAGAATATACTGTTCCAGGAGACACAAGGCACAACCCAATTATTTTGGATCCTTATCTCCAGATGTTGCATTCTTAATACCTTCTTCCTAGGAATCCCAAACAGTGGTACCAATCATAATCCAAAAACACACATTTCCAAACACTGAAATTTCAGAACATCAAAATCTTTAAGGTCTGAAATCCTGAAAATCACTGTGAAAGACTAAAATCCCAACTGTTGACATTCTGAAAGCCCAGATTCTGAAAAAAAAAAAATTCCCAGGAAAAGCAGTCTATGTAAGAGAGAAAAGCTGAAGTCTTTGGAATAGATTGGTCATATGTATGGCAGTGCCTTGTTTTAAGATGCATCATTAGTCACCACTGGCATTCCTTTCACCCGGTGAAATTCCAAGGTCTTTTAATGAATTTAAGTCACAATTGCTTGAAGAATCCATTGAAGGTACTGAGTGTTTAAATAAAAATGTGCATGGTAGGGTCAGAAGGTAACTGAGGCAACAGTGTGGCTGGCATTGGCTCCACCAGACTTATGGTCTGTGTGTGAGTTGCATGTGGAATGCATGTCCACACTCCCAGAACAATATAGAGGCATGGCACAGGAGATGAGAAAACTTACAAGGAATGTTCATGTTGGTATTTGTGAATCACAGAAGAATTTCAGGGAAAGTAGCATATAAGAAATGAATGTGAACATATTCTCTGAGGAAAGTCAGGTCCTGAAAGAAAAACAAGGCAGCCGCTACTGATTACCAGGCAAGACTTCAAGGTGTAGTTAATGATTATTGCTATGGCTTGGATCTAGCCTCAAAAGCCTCATATATTTGGATGAGTGGAATAACTATGGAACCATGTGTTATTGAGAGGTAGTGCGTGCCTGGAAGGGATAGATCCTTAGGTTTGACCTGCAGGGATTGTTGAGATTGGGGGTTGCCCAGGGAAAGCTTTCAGGTGTTTGTTATTGACTTGTGGGCCAGTAAGTAAGGGAGGGGGCACCCACACCCTGGGAGGGGGGCAACTGGCAGCTTCAACTAAGTAAAGGAAGGAAGAAGAGACATGTTACAGTTTCTTCCTGGGAAGGCTCTGGCTCTCCCAAGGTCTTCAGACATGGACTGGCTCCTTACAGCAACTCACTCCTGCTTTCATGTGGCTTTCTATCTGCAATAGGTGAGCAGCTCTTCAGCCTCTGCCATGTGCTTCCACCATTGACAACTGCCCACAAATAGACTGTGTGAGACTTTCTAAAATCCCCAATCTGAACAAGTTGGCACAATCTCTCCAGGTCAAACCCAAGCATCCACCCCTTCTAGCCGGGCCCTACCTCTCATTAACACGTGGTCCCATAACTAAATAAGTCTTCCCTCCCTTGAATTGAAGATACTAGGTATTTTGTCCCAGCAACAAGAAAGTAACTAAGATAATTCTGAAAGTCAGTCGCTCTAACAGACTGCCTCCATGCAGCTGCTTGCAATCCATCCCTCCAACGTACTTTTTCAGATGTCAAACTTTGTTTTTAATTCTTTGGATTTTTTTGGTAAGGAGGATTGGTTCTCTCTCTCTCTCTCTCTCTCTCTCTCTCTCTCTCTCTCTCTCTCCTTTTTACTTCCCTACTCCTTAAAGTTGCCAGTGTGGGTTTTTTTTTTTATGAATCACTATGCCATATATTTTGCCTTTACACATTCCCAATATTTGAAGTATGTATTGCATAAAAAGGCTTTCAGAGAGTTCTGGATCATTTTATACATTTTTTTTTTTTACCAATTTGACTGAAAGTGAAATTAGTGGATATGCAAGTGCATTATCACAACATTGACTTGGTGTGCAAGCATTGTGTGTGTGCATAGTATTGAGAATTCCTCAATAAATGAAAATATTTCCCTTTTGTACAGCTGTATATGCACAACCATAGTTATAGAGCTGGGTGCAACCAGTTGCGAACCATAGTGATAGATACTTACATATTTTACCTTTTGATTTCTCTCCTTGCTTACTTGCTTATTGGTGCTGGAGACTGAATCCAGAGTTTTGACAGAGCTACATCCCCAGCCATTGCTTTACCTTTTATTTTTGAGACAGGTTCTCCCTACATCACTGGTTGGCCAGATTGGGCTCAAACTTGAAATCTTCCTACATCACCCTCCCAGATTGCTGGGATTGAGGACATGCATACCATGAATAGTTCTTGACCTATCTCTTTACAAATAAGTTTATCTACTTATAACTATAATACCTAAGCAACCCTTTGTATACCTGAGGGTTCTAGCAGTCAAAAATGTGCATGTTTTTATTGCTAATTTTGTTGTGTAAAGTGGCCTATGAAGTGTCCTGTCATGTTTTTGTTTCTCAAACAAATCTCTTAAAAAATGTAAATAAGGGGCTGGAGGAATGGCTCAGTGGTTAAAGTGCTTGCCTGAGTTTGATTCCCCAGCGCCACATAAGCCAAGTTCAATTCTCCAGGACCACATAAGCTGGGCATGATAGTGCACACCTATAATCCCAGCACTCAGGAGGCTGAGGCAGGAGGATTGCTGTGAGTCCAAGGCCACCCTGGGCTCCGTAGTGAGTTCAGGACCACCCAGGGCTATAGAGTGAGACCCTGTCTCAAAAAATGTAAATAAATGTTTTTTAAAGAATTATTTAATTTTTCCTAGAATTTTATTTTCAAGATCTTTACCTGTGGGGTTTAGATTGTGATAATTTTGATCTTTTGGGATTTCAGCATTTGGGATTATGGACCAATCCCTGCAAGCAAGAGAGGGAAGAGCTGGGTGGGCTAAGGCCATCTGGAACTTGTCCTCCAGTAGTATCCTCACTGATCTGTACTCCTCAGTCCATGAGTTAAAAATCACTTTCTTCTTAATAAATCCTTAATAAGAGTCTTCAACACCAACAGTGAACTCACTGAGAAAGAGCTCAGAAGAATAATACCATTCTCAATAGCCCAGCAAAAAAATTAAATACCTAAGAGTAAACCTAACCAAGGAAGTGAAGGACCTATATAAAGAAAATTACATTACACTGAAGAAAGAAGTTATAGATAACATCAGAAAATGCAAAACATCCCCTATTCTTGGATGTGCAGAATCAATATAGTCAACATGACTATACTGCCAAAACTGGTATACAGATTTAATGCAATCCCTATTGAATTATTAATAATTTTTTCACAGAACTTGAAAAAATTATCCTCAAATTCATATGGAACCAAAGGAGATCTAGGATAGCCAAAGCAATCTTAAGTAACAAGACTAAGGCAGGAGACATTACAATTCCAGACATCAAGTTATACTATAAAGCAATAGTTGTAAAAACTGTATGGTATTAGTACAAAAACAGATAGATAGACCAGTGGAACAGAATTAAGGATGCAGAGACAAACTCAAATACTCTCAGCTACCTAATCTTTGATAAAGGAGCCAAAAGCATACACTGGGAAAATGATAGCCTCTTCAACAAATGGTTCTGGGAAAATTGGACATTTGCATGCAGAAGAATGAATATAGGCACACACCTGTCACCATGCATCAAAATCAAATCAAAGTGAATCAAAGACCTAGATATTAACACTGAAACACTGAACCTTCTGGAAGAAAAAACAGGCAAATATCTAAAATTCATTGGTATAGGCAAAGACTTTCTTAATAAGACATCAAAAGGAAAAGAAATAGCCCCCAGAATTAACATATGATATTATGTCAAATTAAAAAGTTTCTGCACGGCAATGGAAATTACCAACAGTGTAAAAAAGAACAGACAGACTGGGAAAAAATATTCACCAGCAGTACCTCAGATAGGACTCTCATAGCCAGAGTATACAAGAAACTGGAAAAAGTAAGCCCCTCAAAAATCAAAGACCCTGTTGAAAAATAGGCAAAATAAATGAATAGGCTGTTCTCAGATGAAGAATTTCAAATGGCCAATAAATACATGAAAAGATGTCCAACATACTTAGTCATAAGAGAAATGCAAATCAAAACATCACTAAGATACCTTCTAACTCCAGAGAGATTATTGTATATCAACACCTCAAATAGCAGTCAGGGCTGGAGAGGCTGTGGGGAGAAAGGAACCCTCCTGCACTGCTGGTGGGAATGTAAATTGGACAACCGCTATGGAAAGTAGTATGGAGGTTTCTCAAAAGATTGGAAATACATATCCCCTTCGATCCAGTGATACCTCTCCTGGAAATTTCCCAAAAGAGTTAAAATAATCATACAACAGAGATACATGTATACACATGTTCATAGCAGCACAACTAACAATAGCTAAAATGTGGACGACACCAAAATATCCATCAACAGACCAATGGATACATAAATTGTGGTATTTATACACAATGGAATACTACCCATCTATAAAGGTAGATAGGGTGGAGGCTTTTGCAGGTAAATGGAGGCAACTTGAGACCATCATGCTTAGTGAAGTGAGTCAGAAGCAGAAGGTGAAATATTGAAGAATTTTTCTGATAGGAGAAATCCAGATCACAATTATTTCCTAGAACTTAATGTGGGGAATAATGGGAACTGGAGGGAAGGAGTATAGGGAGGGAGTGGAAGCTTTGAAAAAGAGAGGGGAAGGATTTGTAACTTTGCCACAATATGTATGTGCACAAAATACTCAAGATCAATGTAAACTATATATTGCACTTACACATATTAATAAAATGAGGAAAGAAAAAAAAGAATATTCACAGTCTAAATTGCACCATCAGTTGTGATGAAGCAAAGATGCCCTGGGAACATGCAGCCCTGTTGTGGTTGCATTAGGGACCCTGCCATCACAGGACATCGCTTATTACTTGCCAGATTACAATGTCTTTCACACAGTATGTACTCAAAAATAAATATTTGTATCACACTCTTTCTATTTCTTTTTTATTTTATTTTTCCCCATTTTATTGATATGTATAAGTGCGAAATTTAAGGTTTACGATGAAGTTTAGCATTTTGTGCACATACATATCTTGTCAAGGTAACAAGGACTTTCCCACTCTCCTTTTGTCCCTCCCACTACCCACCACTCTCTCCCACCCTCCCCACCCTACCTCTTCCCCCCACCCCCCACCCTCGTTTCACTTTGTTTTTCGTTTTAAGTTCCATAAGAGTTGTGATCTGGGTCTCTCATATCAGAGAGACCATTCAATGTTTCTATTTCTTTCTTTTGTAAACACGAACAAGATTGATACTTTAGTACATTTCTAACATATAAATAGTCAGTTAGTGGAATCCTAAATATCTGAGGCATATATCCAGTTCCTTTAAGACCTGCCCGCTTGTACTGAGACTTGCCAGAACCTGTACTTTCTGGTTTGGAATCCAGGTAAGAAAGGGAAGCCAAGGGCCTTCCTCCCAAGCTGCTGAGTGAGCGTCTTTCCTGAGAGTGCTACAGCCAGAGAAGAGTGAGGTGATCATGCTTTCATCCCTTCAGAAGAATGGGTCTTCAATGGCCCGACCTACTGGAAGGACATTCAGCTGACCAAAACAGAGGCCGCCCCTCTCCCGTTCGAATACACACTATGGTAACTCAGTGTGTTAGTTACTTTCCTGTCACTGGAACACAGTAGCTAACTCCCACAACTTAAAGGAGGAGACTGTTTCTTTGGCTCACAGTTTCTAGTAGATTCAGTTCAAAGTCGCCCAGCTCCAACGTGTGGCCAAGGGGCTTTCTGAGGACATCTACTCAATCTCTTGCAGCTGAGGAAGCAGAGAGAGGAGGGAGGAGCCTGGGACAAAAGTGTGCTTTCCAGGTCACTGCCATGGTGACCACCTCCAACCAGGTCCCCCTCCTAAGAGCACATTTGGCTACTGTACCATTGGTGAATGAGTTCACTGATGAGCCTACCACACCATGATCCTCCAAACATATGAGACTATGAGAGGACATTTTAGATATAAACCATGACACCCAGTTTCCTCACCTTTGAAATGGGTTTAATGGTACTTACTTCATAGAGGGTTGTCAGGATTAAAGGAAATAAGTATAGTGCTAATGAAGAGGATGGCAACTAGAGGAGTGGTGATTATGAGCACCAAATTCCTATCAGGCAGAAGTTGGCATCCCTGGGATGAGGTCTTGCTCTTATGCCCACCTTAGAGGTGAGAAGTTGCTGTTGGAAGGGAATGATTGCAAAGTGCCCACATAGTGACTACCATCTAGTAGTTGCTCAGTAAGTTTCAGCTTTCAACCATGGAGACTGCAACAACTCTTTGCAGTTTTCAAGAGCATTTTTCTTAATGGAAAACTGCTATGTCCTACGTCCACCATTTACCTACAAAAGACTCCACCCTATCTGTCTTTATAGATGAGTAGTATTCCATTGTGTATAAATACTACAATTTGTGTATTAATTGGTTTGTTGATGTACATCTGCGTGAATTGCAGATGGATAAGGAGTTTCTGATTATGTGGGAGGGTACAGGACCTTTACACTGAGCTATATCCACAACTTTTTTGTTGTTGTTTTTCTTTTGTTTTCTTTGTGGTTTTTTTTTTTTGTTCTATTTTGTTTTTTTGTTTGTTCGTTTTTGAGACAGAGTCTCACTAAGTCACTGAATTGCCCAAGCCAGGTTCAAACCTGGGACCCTCCTTCCTCAGCCTCCCAGCATTCTGGAATTACAGGCCTGCACCACCACATCCAACTAAGGGTTCCTGATTATAATTCCAAACTTCGACACTTATGTTCATTTTGATAACATTTCACTTTAATTGGGTGTGGCAGAGGTGACTAGTCCAAAAGTCCATCACCCTCTTCCAAAGTTGTTGAAACTAGAGTCTGAGTTTCCCAGCCTTCCTTGCAGTTAAGTCCCCATTTGACTAGGCCAATGGGATGCTAACAGATGAGGTAGTGTCCTTTTGAGGTCATTACTTTTAACAAAGTGACTCTGTATCACCCATCCTCTTTCTCCCCACTTTTCCAGCCAAAACCTAAATAGGCAGTGACTCAGCTGTAACTATTAAACAACAAATCTCTAGGGCAGACATCAATGAACAGTAGCCCATGGCCAAATCTGGCCTGCCACCTGTACCTGTCAATAAAGTTTAATTGTAACACAGCTGTTTATTTGTGTATTTTCTATGAATCCTTCCATGCTACAAAAGGAGAGCAGCTATAACTTAAACTGTATGGCCCAAAAATTCTTCCTAGGAAAGTTTGCTGACCCCTATTCAAGGAGAAACTACCAAAAGACGAAAATAAGCAAAATCCTTGAATTTTTTCCATTGACCATTTAGAAATATATAACTTTAAAGCAGCTGTGAACTTTCTAGTTATTTATTGCTATTGATTTCTGTAGTATTCCATTGTGGCCAGAGAACATAGCCTGAATGATTTCAAGCGCACGGGCTTTCTTTATGGCCCAAAATATGGTCCATTTTTCGGGTAAGTGTTCTATGTGCACTCGAAAAGAATATGAAATTTGTGACCTCATTTTTTAAAGTTGCTTGTCATTCCCTGGTTATAAATAACTATTGCAGCCATTGTTTGCTGGCAGAAAGCAATTCATCTGCCTTATGGCTTTCTGAACACAGACTCAGCAAAAGTAGCTGAAACCCATGTTGAAAGCCACAGGAATGCCTAACTCCTAGATGATCACAATATTTCATTCTATTTTTATTTGAGGAAGAAAATTCAGTTCCTACTAAACATCCTATTACTTTTCAGTGAGCTCTGTGAACACAGTATAGAAGTTGCACTGACTCCGGAAATGATCCAAGGGGAATTCTTTCTGTTGGACCACAAAGACACCAAGAGGGAGAAGTAAGTGGATGCCCTTCTGTCCTAATGGAAGTAGCCTTGGATAAAATGTGTCCGATATAAAGCTATCATGTCTGAATCTAAATATCGTAACCTTTGACAGAAGCACACTTCCCCTGCTTCATATACTCAAGAGCATAGTTTATTCTATGCACAGTTAGCTCCTTCAAATGTTGTTGGCAAGTAAAAGTTTAAAACTGAATCTATTTTTTCTACTTGCTTATCAGTTGATTTCATGGATGCATATGTTTCTTATTAATACCTGATTAATCTTCATTTAATCAAAGGAACCCAGGCTCTTGAGTCAGGCAGCCCCAGGCTCAGTCCCAGCTCAGCTGTTGATCACATCTGAGATGCCGATCCAAGTTAACTTATCTTCTCTGGGCCTCAGTTTCTTCATCTGTACCATGCCGAAAAGAAAATCTCTTTCATGGAGTAGTTGTAGGGATTGAGTGAGACACCAAATGAGAGAAGGGTTCCTTGTTCACCTCTCCATCAGGGGACTTGCTAGCTAGGCAAGCATCCTCCTTTGAAGAATTAGCGTGGAAAGTATTTCTGTGATATAAATGCACACCTGCAGTTCATAAGGTTATTAGTTTGAAATTCCATGTATCCTTTTTATGTTGAAAATTGCATTTTTATTTTAAATCAGAAGATATAGAAAATACAAGAATAAAATAAGAAAATACTGTTACCTCTCAAAGGCAATAACTTGCAGACACACACACATAGTTTTAACCAAATTAAATCAGATTGATTAAAACCCATTGTTTTGTATGCATCATTACATTATATTGAGTACATGTACCATAAGTTATTAAGCCAACCCCCTTCTGGTAAATATTTAAGCCCTTTTCAGTGTTTTGCTGTTATCAGTAGCTTTGCAACAATATCCTTGGATCATAATTTTCCTGGAAATTTATCAAATCATTTCCTTAAGATAAATTCTTTAAAATAGAAATGCTAGATCCATATCCATTGTAAGATTTTAATGTCTATTGTTTAATTGCCATTCTCAAAATGCATCCACGTCTCTTCTGCCAGCAGAGGTCAGAATGCCTGGGCCTGATGGCCTTGGCCTGATGCCCTGGACAACATAGAACACTATCTTATTTTGCTGTTGTTATTTAATCTTTGTCAGTTAATGATTTTGAACAAAAAAAAATTAGGGATCATCTGTTACTTTAATTTCATTGTTTTGAATTTTTTGTTTATCAACTCAGTGGTGTTCATTCACAAGCTTTTTATTTTTTTTTTTTTTTGGCCTATGTTTATTTCTTGTGTGGAAGAGTCCCTGACATATGAACCCTTTATTATATGCGCTGCAGGTTCTGTTTTCTCAGTTTGCTTTCTGATTTGGCCCAGCTTTCTCAGAAGGCATGCTCATATGTCTCAGACCAGTGTGAGGTTCTCAGTTCATTTGTGATAGTTTCAGAGGCCAGCAGCAACTGGTGTTTCTCAGAAAATAGGTTAGCAGTTTCTGGTAGAAGAAAATTTAGGAAATAAACATTTTAAATAGAATTTCTGTGAGCATCTGGTTTTGATCAGTTAACTCAATAAAATATCTTAATATACTCACTACACAGAAACCTCTTGCGTCTAAACATTTAAATAGATGCACTTTGTTTTTGTTTCAAGCTTCAAATAGTTGTGTAAAGGTAAGAACTGCTTTCTTCTACTTCAAAAATTACTCATGAATGTAGAGTGGCTTGTCCCATGAGTTGGGTAACAGCCAATACATTGCTCTTTAAGATGGTTTTATCTTTACAATGCAGAGCTAATGTCAGATGCCATTAATTATAAAATTATTATTAAATGAAGTAGAGTGCTTCTCCCGGTCAGACACTAAAGAATATACAAGTAGGTCATTGTTAGGAAACTTGCCTAGCACATGTGAGAGGCCCTGGGCTGTGTCCCCGACACTGCAAAGGCAAGTAGGAAGAAGGAAGGAATGAAGGAAAGAAGGAGAGGGAGGAGGTGGGAGGGAGGGAGGGAGGGGGAACAAAAACTGCTCTTTCTGCTCAGTTTCTGGCAACTATCAATTTTAATGGGTGCAAAGAATCCCCTGCTCTCCTTCAGTGGCTGTGATTAACTGGGGCGATTCCTTGCTGCCCCAGCCGTGGTTGTAGCTCTCTCAAAACCCATTAAGGAGAATTACATTTTGAAATGTCCCAGAAACCATTGGAGTGAGTTCAGTTGCTAACACACCATTCAGCACTCCTAAGATTATCACAATATTATTCAGTGATTAATGTCTTTAGAAGAGGACATGATCTATATATTTTAGACATGATTCCATAAAATAAAGTCAATTTGTTCCTTTAGTTATGTGCTTTAGGGAACATTTCAATTCTCCAGTTTCAGATAATTTGCGTTCATTAGGCCCTTGCTAGAGTTTACATGCTATCCTCTTTAGAAAATTCCTCTGAACCACTTAGTGTTACATTGAATCTCCCAGCTCCCCAGCTGATTGTATAGGTGTGTTCAGTCTTCACACAAGTCTGTCCTTCAGTCAGTACACCCCTCAGATCCTCACAGCTGTATGAACGGTGTGAACAACTCTACGGACCTACGGACCTCTGGCCCCCACCCACCAAGAGGCGAGTTGGCCCCAGAAGCCCAGGTCCATCCCTTCTCTCAGCCTCTACCTTAGTCCCAATCAGATCCTTGCATCCCAGATCCCTTTCAAGGTACATCCAACTGAGGTGCGCCCAGCAGCCGTGTCCACGCCTGCCGCAGGCTCCGCCCTGCGTAACCCCACCTCCTGCAGCCATCGCCAGAGTCCGAAATCGTGTTTCTTTGGTGAAAGGTGAAAGTCCAGTTAATGCTATAGAACATTTAGAAGACTTGGTACTAGCATCTCTAAATAAATTCTCGTGTCACCTTTGCATGGTGATGGTGGAATTAGCCCGGTCAGTGGTGCAGACTGGACATTCAGGTAACTTGCTTGTTAGAAACTGGAGCCATGTTAGAATCATTTGTAAACTGATGATTGCTGATGATGATGATTGCTAAATATAATTAAAACCTTTCTTATATGTTAGAACAAAAACTCCAAACTTTGCTGGTAGTGCGGGGGGTTTTACTGAGCACCTCTGTGTGTTCTTGTACCTTTTCTTCCTCAGAGAAATGAAGGACCAGGCACAACCACCAGAGAAGGTGGCAGAGAAGGTGCTCGAGGAGATGAAGGCTCTGCAGAGCAAAGCGCTCAACGCCTACCTCGTTGTCGACTGAAAATCACCCACATTTGCAGGTTACTGGTGTCCTTTGGGTCCGTTTACATTCCAGCCATTTTTTGGAATAAGGTTTGCAGAGATAAACATTTTAATGTAAATATAAATATCTTTGAATTAATACTTTCAAAAATAAAGTGGTATTCATATGATGGCAATGTTAGAAACTTCTTGCTGCAAGATTTAGTGCTGAAACAAGGCCTTCCTAACTAAGGCATGAGCCGCTGTGGCAAGAGACTAAGAGCCAGGCACCAACAATGTTTTCTGGGAGTTTGGGGAGATGTGGAGTTTGGGGGGTGCGACTACAGGAAGGATGGCTTGGGAATGGGCCGCTCTCCCACCTCTACAGAGAACCATCTTCCCCGGGCTTGGCTTTGTCTACTCTCGGGAAGAGCACCATAGGCTCAGACACTGGCTCCCTACGCACTTAGTTGTGCTGGTGGCAGACACTGGCAAGGGGGCACTGGCTGCAGAGAACACTGAGATAACTGGAGCTCACAGACTGGTTTGGGAACAACTGGAAAATGTCCTCCTGGCAGTTCCTCTGACAGAAGGTCATTGTGAAGGGGCAAGAGTTCTAGTAGATAGATAGATAGATAGATAGATAGATAGATAGATAGATATAGATATATATAGATATAGATACACACACACACACACACACACACACACACAAACACACACATATTTGAGCCACACATAGAAACACACCTCACACACAACAGGCCTCTTGATTGTGTTTGTCCGCATGAGGCCATTGACATGTCATGGAGCCATAAGGCTGATGGTGCATGGGCCGTAATGCCATGCAGTCATCCAAATGTGTTTGGATGTATTACCCCCATTTGTCTTCTATGCATAAGTGTATATACATATAAGGTATCATGAAAATATATGGTGACTGTTTAAATTTTCAAATTTTATTGCACTAATGACACATTGCCATTCATTCTCTTTAATGTATCCCCCTTCAAGCACACTTATCTCTAACCATTTGCCACTTTCTGGAAATTGTCTTTAGTGAGAGTTTTAACCCAGTATGGTCAATACCACAGTGAATGCTGCTGCCAAGTGCCACCCGATGGAAAGACGGCCTTGTAAAAGCATCACAGCATGTTCTCGATCACCTTACTCATTGGATCTGGCATTGTGCAACTGTGGCTTTCCCCCCGCTTCAAAATCACACAAAAGATAAATGTTTTGAATGGATTCAGGACAATGAGGCAGCCAGAACAGCACAAAGACACCCATGAAAGAGGACTTCCAGAACTGCTTCAGGAAGCGGTAAGAGCAATGAGAGAAGTGTATTTGAAGCAAAAAGGCGTGTTATGAGGGTGATCATTGACAATGTGTCATACTGTTTTAATTTTTAAGTTTAAAAATTTACTGTAATTTCCAATTTTATGTTGTGTGTGCATGTATATACAGGCACATACATTTCCACCAGAACCCCCCTCCCCCCGACACACACACAAACACGCTGTCTTAGTTACTTTTTGTCACTGGAACAGAATATTTGATATTCACAACTTTAGGGAGGAAAGATTTATTTTAGCTCACAGTTTCAAAAGTTCACAGTTCATTTATGGGTGTGTGGCTGGAAATGGAAATGTATGGTGGGGCTGGAGCTGGAGACAGAGGTCCTCATGGAATGGCAGAACAGAGTCATGTCTGGGAGAAGGGCAGAACCAACACATACCCCTCTGGGTCAAGCCTCAAGCATCTGTTCCTTCCAGCCAGGCCACACCTCTCAGGAGAATACAGTATCCACAAGTATGTGAGACATTTGGAAGATACTCCAGATCCACACCACAACACTTAACATCGGTCCCGGGACTCATTCAGCTCTTTGGACCACAAATGACTGACTTCCAGAGGACCAGAAAGCCACAGGAGACCATCACTACCATATCCAGGATCCCCTTAGCCAGCCATTCCCAGAACAGAGTCGCATTTTCCAGGCACAGCCCAAGTGCCATCACCCTGAGTGGCTGGGATTGCGGGGGATATATGTTTACCTGAACCTTTGGACAGTTACTTTGTGAACTGCCCCTCAGTGTGGATATGTCTAATGCCATATCATGACTAGGATAAGTTTATGCATTTTGTAAGAATTCAGCAGCAATGATTCATCATTTTTAGTACATCTTACCTAGGAGGATTATGATATAAATGTATTGGTACTGGTGATGCCTTGATTGTGTGGTTAAAGTAGTGTCCCTGGATGTTAGCTTTCCATCACTTTGACAAAATACCTGAGAAAAATCAACCTATAAGGAGGAAAGTTTTGTTTTGGCTCATGGTGTCAGAGATTATAGTCCATGGCCACCAGTTGGCTTCATTGCCTTTGGGCCTATCATGAGACAAAGCACAATGGTGGGAAGATTGTGGTAGAACAAAGCAGCTCACTGCATGACAGCTGGAAGTAAAAAAAAAAAAAAAAAAAAAAAAAAGGAGGAAGGGGCTGAGGTCCAAATATCACCTTCAAGAGCATGACCTAACTTCCTGCTAACAGCACCTCAGCTAGGGACCAAGCCTTCAATACACAGTCCTTTAGAACTGAACCATGACACTTGATGCTTAATAACTATCTTAAAGGAGAGTCCTTTATTTCCCCTTCCATGTGTGTGCACATGCATGTGTGTGTGCATGTGTGTGCATCCTCTTTAGAATTCCTCAATATGTCTTGCCTACAGCAATTGTTACCATGGTGTTTAATGATGACTTCCATGAGCTATATATAGAAACAAGCACAGGAAGGTGTCATTCATGCTGCCCAACTCCATCTACCATCCTAACACCCTGCTTGTACCCACCCACATGTGAGACTGTTCTCTTTATTTCTGACTTTTCCTTTTCATTGGTGATTCTCAAGTCTCTCGAGGGTTAAGAACCATGCTTTCTGTCTGCATTCCTCTGCCATATGCACCAGCGTCTTGGCATTCTCGAAGAGTTGACCTGCTAGCAGTTTCTCAGCATAAGTCAACTGTTCACACCCCTAGGTCTTTGCACATGCTCTCATTCCCTAAGACTCCACAAGTACTTGCCTTCCCAGCCTAATCTTGCACTTGTTTCCACCTAGTTCCTGCCACCACAGAAGCGAGGTCCAGGAAGTTCTTGTCCATGGAATTGCTTCACTCAGTTTTCACGTTTAACACCGCTTTGTCCATGATGCTTTGCTCAGCAGCACCCAATCTCAAGTTACTAGCCTCTGACTCCTTCCCCCCTGCCTTATCTCTCTCTCTCCTGGATGTCCAGCTTCGCATTATTTGTGTGGGCTTTCTTGCTCCAGCCTTGTTATACAACTTTGAATCTGATCTCAAGCCAGTACATGTATTTATGTCCATCTCAGTTTCCCTTCCTATAAATAAGAGGCAGTTTCCTTTATTTCTCTTCTGCCTTCAATAGCATCCTGAAACTGGCCCCTTGGGAAGGTTATGACTGCGTTGGGAATCTGGTGCCACTTGGCGGATGCCACACAGAAGACTCCTCCTGACTCCCAAGTTGTAACCTTAGCTGTATTCTGCCGTGAACTGCAGACACTTGTCATCAGTGCTTTTCTTCCTCTTTTTAGGTAATCTTGAGGTGGAAGAGAGCAAGAAACCCTCACCCATTATTTTTTCTGCATTTGATCATACAGAAAAAGCTCTTTTAGTGAGACTTGGCCATGTGAAGTCCTGTGTGATCAAGTATACAGGCTCCTCAGGGACTGTAGATTTTATCAAGGTACCGCTGAGTTAAGTGAGATGTGAGGGTTAACAGCCAGTTCTCTTTGGAAACTTGCTAGCTCTCTTTGTCTTGTATTTACTCAGATTGTCATATCTCTCTCTAAAGGCCAAGAAATATTTAACCAAAGATAATCAGGGAAATTTGCTGCATCTTTTAAAGAAATAATTACAGTTGCTTCCTTTTTCAAGAACTTTTAGTTTGTGGATTTTAACCTTTCTCAGTGATCTTATATTGATCAGCTTTCTGTTGCTAAGGGAAAAATATCTGACACAACTTAAGGGAAAAGTTTATTTTGGCTCATGGTTTCAGAAACTTCAGTTTGTCATTTGCTAAATCCAAGCCAGAGATGTCATAGTGGGAAGATATGGCCAAGGAAAACAGCTCAACTCTTGATATCCAAGAAGCAGACAGCAGGACCCAGTCCCCTACCTCTCAGCCCTCATGTCCCACCCAGACACACTTAGAAGTGTGCTGTGACCATTAGAATATTATGTCAACTTGAATGACTTAGGGAGAGCTCTGGGTGTGAATGATTAACGTGCACCAGCAAATTGAGGAGAGAAGATCTATATTGGCTGTGGATGGAACTAACCAATACACTTGAACTAAATAGAAAGGAAAGAAGAAAAAAGATTATTACAGCTTCCTATTCTGAAAGAGCTCTGGCCTTCACCATCATCTGCAGACATGATCCATCCCTAGCAAAGACTCACTCTTGTCTCTGTAATTGCTGATCTCCAGCACAGATTCATTCCTTTCTACAGGTCTTTACCATCACCTTTGGACAACCCTCTATAGCGCATAGATTCCCACTGGCTGACCTATAGTGATCGTCCAGACCTTCTTTTGCAGACTGGTGTTCTTCTATCTTCACATCTGAGTATCTACTGGACCCTCCAGCTCTCACACATGCAGGGGGCCATTTTAGATTCTATTTCTCTTCAGACCCTGTAAGCAACCTAATCATTTCCTTCATGTTCATAATGTCTGTTAATCCTGTTTTTCCAAGAACTCTAATAATGTACTTGTTGATCTCTTAGGCATCTCTCTCACAACATTCTGCAACAAAGAGTAGCTACTGGTTGAGGACTCCTTATCCAAAATGTGTGAAACATTTCAGATTTCAGATTTTTTCTGATTATGGAGTATATACATATACATATACATAATAAGATATCTTAGGGATGGGGGCAAGTCTAAACATAAACTTATTTTATATACATCCGATGTACACTGTCAGAAAGTAATTTGGTTCAATACTTTCATGTGCCTCCCAACCTGTGACCATTGAAGGGATTATGTCAACTTGAGGGAATCAGAAACCACATCTGGGTTAGGGTTTTGGAACCACCCCTAGATTGGGAATTAAGAATCAGCCTGGATTAGAGTATGAGGGATTTGTGGGCCGGCTAATGAGGGAAGAGCACCCACCCAGATGTAGGAGGGCCAACTGGAACTCCAACGGTATAAAAGAAAGGAAGAGGGAAGATTGTTACAGCTTCTTCCTCTGGGAAAGCTGTTACCTTCCTAGTTGTCTATACAAGTTGACTTGCTACAAGCTACAGATCTTCATCACAGAATTGTTCCAGTCTCAACTTGCGCCTGTCTGCTCATGATCCGAAGGTCGCTGATCTTCAGGCTCCATTCTTCCCCATTGTTCTTCAGACAACTGAGATCTGCAGCATACTCTCACCTCACTGGCTGTCCTGCAAGTTCCAGATGGGAGATCTACTTTACAGCTGAACAGCCATCTTGGACTATCTCTATCCTCGGATTTGTAAGCCTGCCTAATAGATCCTTTTTGTTATAAAATCTGTAAATTCTACCTTTTGAAGGGACCCAAACTAATACACAACCCTACTCAGTATCCATAGGAACATGAGTCTTTTGGGGGACACTAGATCCAAACCGCCACACACTCTAAGTGTATAGTAACTGTTCCCGGGATCACAGCCCTTATTTATTGAGGGAGTGAGGCTGAATCCTTCCTACTCTCCTTAGTCATCCTTCCCACTTCCACTCCTCCATCTCCCATCCTCTGGTAGCTAAGCCTTGGTCTGGGCATGACAGAGCCCAGAATTTGGGGTCTCTGGGAGCATTGCACTCAAGAACACCAGAGCCCTCTCTTCAAGCAGGGCTTAGGGCATGAGTTCAAGTCAGTGTGCCAAGGGCAGAGAGGGTTGGAGTATGACTCCCATGGAGGCAAGCAAATGGACTCATTGACTCAGTGCTCTCTTGGGTCTCTTTCAAAGGTATCTCAGGAGAAGTCAGTCTCAGGTCTCTTTGTGTAGACCTGGAAGACTTTCCCTTCAGGGTCAGACCACAGGTCACTTGCCCTTCTCTCACTAAATGGCATCACAGTAGGGTTTCATCATGAAGGCAAGGCGATCCACCTCTCTAAAGGATATGCTGAAGGAGGATCCTGTTCTAGGAGGACTGGGGGCAGGGACAGTCACTTACCTCTAAGCATAGAGCCCACAACACCTTGTCCTTCCTCAGCATGGGAAATCTGGTCAAAGCAGAAAAGGTGGGGCAAATGGGCACCATTAAAAGAGGCTGGCACTAAAACACTAGCTGAGCTATTATGATCACTTCTTCCAAAAATCTGGAGTAGAAAGAGCCAGTTATCAACAGCTGGACAATGACGAAGTAGAGAATTTGGGTGGAGCAGTCACAATATGCTATGAACAACTGAAAGTGCTGGATTTATGGTGTTTGGCAAACACAGGGGGAAATGTGATGCACCATCAGACAGGCCAGTAGGGAAAACTAGCAGGCAAATCTCTGAGGATCCCTAAGCCTGGACAATCCCAGGAGATCCAAGACACTCTCTGGAAAATCCCATGTTGGCCTTACGATCACTCCCTTTTTCTGGACAAAGCTCAAGGGAGTCTCTTCCTCGCCTCCTGTATTTGTCAGTTGCCCTGTTGCTACGACACAACACCTGACACCCACAACTTAAAAGGAGGAAAGGTTTAATTTGGCTCATCGTTTCAGAAGGCTCAATCCATAGCCAGCTGGTCCCAATGTAGAGACATCATGGCAAGAGGGCATGGCAGAGTAAAGCTACTTAGTTCAGATCATCCAGAAAGCAGATATTGGGGAAGGGAGTCAGCAAGAGAAATACCCTTTGAAGTCATGTCCCCAGTGACCCACCTCCAATTGAGCCCCATCTCCTGACAGCACATTCAGCTGTCAACATCAGTGGGTTACTTCATTGAGAAGTATAGCACCCCATGATCCAATGACCCCTCCAGAAGTGTCTCAATCCACTCAAGTTGGCAGTTAGAATTAACTAGCACTCTTCCAGTGAGCCTGATTAGATCTGAGGACTTGTTCAAGACCTGGCCCCAGAGGTCTGATGATATGCTGTCCAAAAAGTGTTTAGTTTTCTGAATTTTTTTCAGTTTAGATACTCTGCAGGAAGTTTTTAAAAGCCATTGTGAAAAAACTTTGGAGGAATCAATGCAAGAGCAAGACCTTGAGGTATATCCAGAAGGCAGTTAAGGGATGCTTACCCAGGCCCTAAGAACTACCAGTGCAAGCACACGCACCACACCACACCACACCACCCCCCCCCACACACACACACACACTGTCCCGGGTTTAACTATTGAATCCCAACAACCAGAATCCCACTTGATAAAGGGCATTTTTAATTGACCTGAATTGAACCTGAAACTAAACACAGGCATCTGTCCTCAAGGATCCCCATAGGTAGGTAGATAGATGATAGGTAGATAGATACATAGATAGATGGATGACAGATGAGAGTTCCTATTGCTGGGAGCCCTAAGCTAGCCCCCTTGGAGCTCCAGTGGTCTTGCTGCACTCCTCCCCTTGTCCAGAAGCTCTCATCCTGCTTCATGTTTTACCACCTTTAACCCCAAGTCTAACCAATGCCCAAGCCCAGCCTTCAACTTCCAGTAATACTCCAGGTGCTTAACTAAACTGCCATCTCCATTTCCCTAGGTTCCAAGCCTAGAAGTACGTACCAAGACTGATCTCATCCCATTTACCTCCACCACCAGCAGCAGTTAAGCTATATT
>PVKB01003113.1:162752-224141 GCA_004027205.1 Ctenodactylus gundi
CCCCCCCCCCCCCCAACACACACACACACACCTTTTTGAGACACAGATTAAGCCATTTAGGACTATAGCACCCCTAGTGCTGGTTTTCTGGTAGCAAGGATGGAAGGGAAACAAAGATGGCTCCTCTTATGGCGGCTTCTGGGCTGTCCTGCCACAGACCAGTCATCGTGTTGCTTTTGGCCTGGTTCTCATTCCCTATGTTTGCAAGTTAGGATAATTGTGGTATTACTTTTTTTAAAGCAGTACTCTCTTTACAGAATCATATGAGGCATACAGAAAGAGAAAAAAGGAAAGGAAAAGAAGAAAAGTAAGGCATGTACAAGTGTTTAATGATACTTACAGTATATTACAAGCCAAACTATGTGCATGCTACATTCAAGTTTTGGTCTACATCACAGTTTCATCATTGCAAACTGAGAAGCTAAAAGATTCATTGCAATCTTGGTAGCGGTGCAGAGTCTCAGCTTTACTCAGGCAACAAAAATCATGGGAGGTTTTACTGTAATGATAAAGAATGATCCCTGGAAAGTCTAATTAATTATCTGCTCGGAGACTCAGCCAAATAAATGCCAAGTGGTACTGAATTATCCCAGAACCCTTTCTGGACCTCTATCCTGAGCATGCAAACCTCCCCTCTCTTCTGGAACCAGCCAGACCACCTCAGTGTGATGTGGTTGTGAGGATGTGGCTGTGCCCTGGGCTGACAGTCTACGGCCCACAGATGAAGAAAACGATCTGTGGTGGTACCAATGGGCACTTCGCTGCTGCTGAGGCTGCCTGCCACAGAGTTCGGGGGCTGTGGGCATAGCTCAGGGCTTACCTAGCGTGGGTTCAGTTCCCCAGCAATACATACAAGTTAGCTGGGAATTGTGGGTGCACACCTGTAATCCGAGCACATGGTTAAGCTGAGGCAGGAGAACTGCCATGAGGTCATGGCCAGCAGGAGCTATATAGTGAGTTTAGGACCAGCCTGGGCCACAGAGTAAGACCTTGTCTCAAAAAAAAAAAAAAAATTAAGAGACTCTGTTAAATTTCAGATCTTTTGGGGATTTTTTTCAGGAGTTACTTGAGGGGGCAGCAGAGGTAGCTCAGAGGTTGAGCCTCTGTCTGGCACGCATAAAGCCTTTAGTTTGAAACCCAGTACTACAAAAGTTACCAATTAAATGAACAAGAGTTGCTCGAGGGCCTAGAAAACATTTTATTTATTAGATTTGAAAGACTGCAGGAGGGAATGCTTGGTGCTTAATTTTATGTGTCAGTTTGACTGGGCCATGGATGGCCACATATTTGGTTAAATAGTATTCTAGGTTTGTCTCTCTGGGTGGTTTTTGGGTGAGATTTAGCATCTGAACCCGTAGACTGAGTCAGGAAGATGGCCCACTCTAACATGGGTGGGCCTCATCCAAGATTCTCTCTCTCTCTCTCTCTTTCTCTCTCTCTCTCTTGCCTTCACTCTCTCTCCCTTCACCCGTTCCTCTCTCTCCTCCCCTCTCTCCTCTCTTCCTAGCTTAAAACTAGGACACAGGGCTGGAGATGTAACTAAGTAGTACAGCACATACCTGACAAGACCCTGGGTTCACTTCCCAAAACTGAAAACATACAACAGAAGAAATCTGAGTCATTGGCTTTCTCCTGCCTTTGGAATCAGAATCTGATGGGAATCTGTAGCATTGGCTCTCCTGAGACTCAGGTTTCTAATTTACAGCAGATCTGCAGAGCTATGCTGTAGGGATCGCTTGAGTCAACAGCCTGCCCACAGTAGGTCTTTGAACTTCTCAACTGCCATAAGGACATAGCCAATTCCTTTTGACAAATCTCTCAAGGTACACATGCATGCGTGCTCACATGTTCTTTTGGTTCTAATTGTCTTGAGGACATAATATGGGGATTAGTGAAGCAACTAAATTCATTTTGAAAGTGCAGTCTGAAATCTCTAAGGAAATTTGATCAATTAAGTGCAGGAATGGTGCAGTTTAAGGAAAACTTAGTTTCTAAAGCTTATGGGTTAATTGCAAGTCAACCAGACAAGAAGAAAATATTCCTATTTTCATACTAACATTTGAAAATTTAAATGATAAAATAATACTTTTAAACTAAGGCTTAAACATCAGACATATTAAACTTTCCTCTTTATTCAACTGAATAATAATTAAATCATGAGTAATGTGTTTTCTAATATTATTTTCATGCCCAAAAACCCTTCAGAAGCTTTCAGTGGTTCTTTTATTTTTTTGAGAAAACCCCCATGAGACCCTGACATCCATCCCTTTCTGCGTAATTACTCCTCTATTTGTTTCCTGGTTTTCTTTCATCTGGTTTTAAACACCCCTTGTAGGCCTCATAGGTCACTCCACTGTAGCCTCTGGAATGCAAATCCCCCTCTTCTCACCTCCCCTTTCTCTTCTTTCCCTTCCCCTCCCATCTTTGCTCTTGCTAAAGCCAGAAGGCAGGGCAGACAGTGTTCTACGCTGACACAGAAAGCAGACTAGAAGAACCATCCTCTTTGTTTGCAAACCCCGCCCCTTGGAAATGTGTGCCATCCACTCCTGGGACACTACCCACCTTTGTTGCTATTACTTGCCCAAGTGCTGGTCACTTCCTCTCACTGCCACATCATTTGAGCTCCTGACCTCTGTATTCACTACCACTCTCCCTTTTACTATTCTTGCCTACTTCAACATCTGCAGAGACAGTCTACGAACATCCCAGCCTCCCGTTAATGACCCTCCTGTTTTGATTGTGTTGATTTAATTTATGAAGTGACAATACTGAGGAGCTGATGCCATACCTCTAAGAATGAGCCAGTCTTGGTAGGGGCAGTCTCTCCCAGACGTTAGTCATCATTAAATACAGGGGGAAATTATTAATATATCTTCTCATCTATATTAATTTTTCTCTTCCTTCAACCCCCTTTAGCCATTGTCTCTCACAGTCATACACTTGACCTTGTGATCACGGGTACTGATACCACCTTTGAAACATCCAGGTCAAGAATCCCATGCTTGGAACCAGAATTTTGGCTCAGTGACAGAGTGCATGTTTAGCATGTTTGAGGCCCTGGTTCAATCCTCATTATCTCAATCCACAAAAATCCCATCCTCTAACCACCGCTTCCTTGTATTCTGGCTTACTATGGTCACCCCTATTTTCACAAGCCTTACATGCCACTGGGCCAGTGATCTTACCACTTCTGCAAAGCAACAGTGTTGGACATCAGCTTTGTAACATTTAAGTGTTAAAAGTAAATAAATCATAACTCAGGCCCTCGCTTAGCTTGAGTTCACAGTCCAGGTAATCGCCACCTTGCAAACTCCCTCACCGACCTTGCTCCTTGCTTCCCACCTCCCACTTGACTGACAATCCTTGCCCCAATTAAACTCAACTCACCATCTACCGTTCTCTATAGCTGACCATGCTAACACTGGAGAAAATCACACAACCATACTAATCAGTCTCACACTGCATTTTTGACCCAGATCTCAAATGCACTCAAGCTATACAACACTCATTACATTTTCCCATGAATTCTTTCCCTCTCTTCAAGTGGAAATTTGACATCTTTTCTGCCTCTTTCAAGCCTTCTCCACCCCCTCCTTACTGTCCTGTCAGCTGATGAACTTGCTCTGTATGTTACTGGGGAGAAAAAAGAAACGAGCCAATAAAACCTTCTGCATCATCCCAGCACGCACCACCAGCCGGGCCGACGCCTGTAGCTTCCCTCTCGTTGCCCTGGAGAGTTGCTTCTGACCTGACTCCCCATTACCTCTTACATGCCCAGGGAACTGTTTCTTGCAGCGATTCCTCCTCCTTCTGGAATCACCAACTTATTATCTCTCTCAAGGAGCTCATTATCTAAGTATCTTACAAATAAATCTTTCCTGGATCCCATGTGCACCTTGAGTTAACTTCCTGTCTCTGCTCCCTTAAAAACAGAGAACTGGATTCCTTGTGTCCCATTCTCTCCTCCGCTAGTTGGACTCTCCCGCTCACCTCTCCACTAAAACTGTTTAGTCTAAATCACTAAAATGTAATGGCCTCTCTCACGGTTGTGACCACCCAGCCCCTGCCCACCTCTACTAGCTCATCCCCAGCTTCTCCTCCTGCCTCACTCTATCCCGGGCACTCTGGGCTTTCTGTGCATACACCCTATATCGCATCCCTGCTCTTAGTCTGGGAACTAGGCTCTTCTCAGCTAGGGATGCTTCCACTCAGATCTCCATTCCCACCTTCCCATCATACAGGTCTCAGTTCAAACATCCACTTGTTAGAAAGGCCTTCCCTGACCTCTTTGACTGAAGCGCCCCCTCCTACTTTTTATAACCCTCTTAGCCAGCTTTAGCTCCTTAATGACCTTATCGCTACTGGAAATTAGCTTATTTTCTTATGTTTGCTGGAGCTAAATAAGTACAGATACTAAATATGTTGACTGAATAGGCAAACCCTTGCTAAAACTTTCATCCAGCCCACAAGTAGCAAGAAGAAAGAATGAAGGGGGAGGGGGCTGGTGGAGAAGGCAGACCCTGAGAAGACCAGGGCCTGTCAGCTTGGACCCGAGACACCAGGCTGGGTGGCACTCAGGATCCCCTTCTGTGGGCACAATTGCTGGCCCAGTTGGCAATCCCCAGTGCCCGCCTGTGCACTGTCTCAAGTCAGAGCCAGGGATCAGGAGAAGACAAGGACTCCAAAGCAGAAGCAGGCCTTTGTCCTGGCCAGTCATAACCCTCCTCCTTCCAGACCCACAGCAAGACATGTCAGCCCCTCCAAGGCCCACAGTATAAAATAAGACTTCCAGTGAGAAGAGGGAAGAGACTTGTCACTTACATTCTTGGATCCCCTCTCTCATTTTTCTAGCAACCTTTATTGCCAGGGCTAGATATTGGCCACACTCTGGCCTCATAGTTATAAGGAGGTGCTTGAGAGCAGATAGACCTCTGAGAGTCTGTCTCCTCAACCCTAGGGTATTCCTTCCAAAGCCATTTTCACCCTGTTCTGGCTGCTCCTCCTTAGCCCTTTATGCTCTGTCTTCTCCCACATTCAGGAAAGGACCAGCATCTCCCCACTCTTGGAATGAGAGAACCAGCTACAGACAAAGCACCTCACCCTTTCCCCCTTGACCACCAGCAAGTTTCTACTAGTCTTCCCAAGTTCAGATAAAAGTACATATCCCTGAGAAGTTGTCATTTCCTCCTTTGCAATCCTATCAGAGCGACAGGATATGACCTCTTTCCAACATGGATTTACCTCTCAGTAAGCTTTGTTGACCAGGGGACGCTCATCCCTGGGATGAGGGCTGCATCTGGTTTTTACTCCATCAATTAGCACAGGGTAGGAGCTGAATAGATAAAGGAAAGAAAAACGACAGAGTTTGAGACATCCGGAAAGTGGCGAGGGAGGAGTTGTTTGGGATGGTTGGACCCCAGCCACCCAATGAAGAGTACCACACACTTTTCTCATTGGGAAGCCCAACCTCAGGCAGCATGCTCACTTGTTCCCTGGGGCTCTCACTACTTATTCCTGCCCAGGCCTTTAGTTGAATGAGTATTAAGTGTTCTATTAATATCTACTCTACAGTAGGGCTGGCCAACTGACTAGCTTTTATATATTTGCTCTTCATAGTGGATTAAAATTTACATAGTATAACAATTATTTTAGTTATTTTAAAATGTATTAATTGGTGGCTTTTAATATATTCACAATGTTGTGTAGCCAATACTGCTGTTTTCTTAGTTACTTAATCGTTGCTGGGACACAGTACCTGACATTCACAACTTAAGAGAGGAAAGGTTTATTTTAGCTCACAGTTTCAGAAGGTCTCAGTCCATTCGTAGGTGGCTGACAATAGTGGAAGCACATGGTAGAGGTCTAGCAAGAAAGAGCCATTCATGACATTGCAACAGGAGGCAGAATGAGAGAGGAAATGTGGATCTAGCTTGTATCTTTCTGGTCATTTCCCAGTGATCTGCCCTTCTCAACCACACCCCACCTTCTCACAGTACATGAAATCAATAAATAATTCACAACATCCAAACACATGAGGCTTTTGGGGAATGTTCAATATCAAAACCATAACAACTACCTAATACCAAAATATGCTGGGGATATAGGTCGGTGGTAGAGCACTTGCCTAGTATGTACAGAGGCCCACAGTTCCAGTCCCCAAACTACACACGCACACACACACACACACACACTCACACACACACACACACACAGAGAGAGAGAGAGAGAGAGAGAGAGAGAGAGAGAGAGAGAAACAGCTAGTAATTCCAAAACATTTTATCAAAAGACCCACATCTGTTAGCAGTCACCCTCATTACCTCTCTCCTCATCCCTTGGGAACCACAAGAATCTGATCTCTGTCTCAGTGGATTTGCCTGTTCTGAACATTTTATGTAAATAGAATCTTATATGTAGGCTTTGTGTCTGGCTTCTTTCACTTAGTGTCATGTTTTCAAGGTCATCTATACTGTAGTATGTATCAGTACTTTATTCTTTTATGATTGAATAATGTTCCATTGTGTGTAATTTGCCACATTTTGTTTATCCACTCATCAGCTGGTGGGTATTTGGTTGGTTCCATCTTTTGGCTCTTACAATGCTATGACTATTTGTGCATACATATTTGAGTACCAGTTTTCAATCTGAGGAAATGTTTTTCTCGGATAAATTTTCTGGGTCTTATAGTAATTCTCACTTTAACTTTCAGAATAACTACCAAACCATTTCCCATAGGAATTGAGCCATTTTACATTTCCACCAGCAATGTATGTAGAGTCCTGTTCCTCCAAATCCTCTCCAGCACTTGCTATTTTCTGCTTTTGTTTTTTAAACAAAGTCTTACTATGTTACCCAGGCTGGCCTCTTAATTCCTAGGTACAAAAGATCCTCCTGCCTTGGCCTCTTAAACAATGTTTTCTCCTGTTTGTAGCCTTCTTAGTGCTTGTGAAGTAGTATCTCATGATTTTAATTTGAATTTTCTTAATGACTAATAATTGTAACCATATTTTTATATGTTTTTTGCTTGTTTGTATGTCTTCTTTGGAAAAAATGTTTATTCAAATCAATTTGCCCATTTTTAACTTTGTTTTTGTTTAGGGGATTGGTTGGGTAGATTTATTTGTTTTTTGAGGTTTTGTTTGTTTTTTGTACTGGGGATCCAACCAAGTGCCTTCATACTGGAGCACATCCCCAGCCCAGTTTTTAGTTTTGATTTGAAACAGGCCTCTCTAAATTGTCCAGGCTATGCTCAAATTTGTGATCTTCCTGACTCAGCCTCCTGGAATGCTAGGATTACAAGCCTGTACCACCAAGCCCGCCCAGGCTACTTTAATTTTGTTGTTGAATTAAGAGTTCTTTATATATTCTGGATATGATATTGTTGTCATATATGTAACCTGCAAATATTTCCTCCAAGTCTGTGGATTTCCTTTTCATTTTCCATAATAGCATTCTTTGATGCACAGAAATTCCAGTGAACTTCAGTTGACCAACCTACTTTTTAAAATACATTTTTAAGTTACATGTTATTATAAAAAGTGAATTTCCCCTTAATTCCCCTTTGAAGCTGTTCCTCCAGCCTCAAAAATGTCTTTTTTACAGTTTCTTTATATGATTCAGGATCCCATAGGAGCCACATACTGCATTCTGCTGCCCCATCTCTTGTCTCTTATTTCATAAGAATGCCCATTTCCTCTGTTGTTTTTATGCCATGGATTTGCTGGATAAATCATGTCATTGCTCTACATAATGTCTTACATTCTGGTTTTTGATAAGGTCGTAATGTCATTCACGTTCAAACTACCAAGAAGCCAAAGCTGGGATCTCACAACAGAGCTCAATAATAATCACTAATAGGTAGATGGCACAAACCATGCAGAGCATTACACGTACATGAGCTCATCCCCCCACATGGAATAGGGATAGGCAACAATCTCATCCCCATCTTGAGGATGAAAATACTGGGCCCAGAGAGCTTAATCTTCCCAAGATGACACAACTAGTGAAGGTAGGGCATGAGGATTTATCTACAGCAAGTTGGCTCTGGCGTTGCTTTCTGCCATTACCAGATTTATGCCTGGTCATCAAAGCCCTTTGAGATAGACAGGGTGCTTTGCAAAGCCAAGACTAAAGGCATGGCCCCAGATCAGATCTTCCTTCTCAGGGACAAGTGACTTGAAGCTGCCTTAAATACAAAATGTCAGCAATTTTCCTAGGATTAGACTCCTAGCTCTCTTTGAGTCAGATAGTTTCTTCACTTTAGAGAGATGGAAACTGAGGTCCAAGAGGGCACATCCTTCCCAGGGCCTACAGTCTCCAGAGGCCTGATCCTGTGTTGAGTCCATGAAGTGCTAATCTACCAAGGCCTACAGACTTCAGGTTTCTTACCATCCTCCAGATTCTGCCCAGGAAGCAGCCCTGATTGTCCTCTTCCCAGAGGCTAACATAGAACAGGAAGCCCGACACAGAGGCCAGATCCACTAGGGAGTGTCAACTAGAGAACTTGTCGGGTGGCAGAGGCAGTAATGGGGAACCCACAGGGCTGGGGGAGAGGGCAACCTGTTCCCGGTCACACTAGGTGCAGAGAAGCTAGGTGTTCTACACAAGCTCTAAGTCTCAGTTACTAAATCTGTAAAGGGGGATTAGTCAACTGTAGGGTCCAGAGTCTTTCTTCTATGGGCCAGAAAGTAAATACTTTAGCCTCTGTGGGCCAGATTATCTCTGTACTAGTCTTTCTAGGAAGAAAGGAGGCACAAATACAGGATACACAAGACTGTGTTCCAATAAAACTCTATTTTTCAAAATCAAGTGGCAAATGATTTGGCTCACAGGCAAGCCGATCTCTGATCTGTATCACGTTGCCGCTGGAAAGAGGTGGAAGGTGTGACTGGCTCTGTGGACTGCACAGTGGGGAGCATTTGGGAACAGCCGGGGAACAGAGGATGGGGTAATAAAACTCGAACTCGTGATCGCTTCCACACACAGGCCTGGCAGTTAGATGGGCAGGGCCCTAGTGGGCTTTGCCACGGGCTGCCTCATGACACACGAGGGGCGGTCACTCCTTCCAGCGTTAAACAGGAGGACCAAAGTCCCTGCGCGGCCCTTGTGGCCAGCCGAACTCGCCAAGAGGCTCAGCCCGGGGCGGGGCCTCCGGCGCGGGCCGGCTTAGGGCGTCACCAATCATCATCGGGTCCGCCCAGAATGGCGCTCCCAGCCCCGCCCCTAATCCCTCCCCTAGGAGCGGAAGCTCCTGGCCCCGCCCCCAAGGCCCCCCGCCCCGAAGTCCCCGCCCTAGATCCGGGACCGGCGTTCTTTGCGTCAGCCCCGCCTCGCGCATATGTCGCTTACTTCCTGGCGGCCGCAGAGCCGGAGAGTTCGCGGAACCGGGTGGACAGGCGAGTGGGCCCGGTCTGGGTCACCTTCTCTTGTCTTCCTTCCTTCCTCCCCCGGTTCCCCGCCACAGGCTGGTAGCCTACCGAGTAGGTCAGGCAGCGTGGCGGGGAGCCCGTGTTCAGGCCTGCAGCCCGGGGTTTGCACTGCACCGCCTCCATGGCGACCCCTGAACGCTGCTTAGCGGTTAGTGTGGACCGCGGAGCGTTGAGACTGTAGCCGGGACCTTCAGTTCCTAGTCTGTTTCCTCCTTGGAAAGAAGGGCCCAAATGATGTGACCTCCGCAGGGGCCCTTGCTTGCCTTTCCCTCCGGCCGCGTGCGTACTGGGCGGTGAGGAGTTACACCCTTAGCCCCAGACCTTAACTAAAGTACGCGGTGCTGCGCTGCACAGCTCATGGCTTATAACGCCCTTACAGACAGGAATACAGTCAGCTTCACCCACGGTTCAATAACTGTTATTAGTGACAGGTTCCGGATGAAATGATGCAAACCATTGAGGTGTGGGGATAGAAATGTCAGTGAGTTTTTGATAAATGAAGTTGATGAACCGTTTAGTCTACTTTTGTGTATGTTGTAATTTAGCCTAACAAGAGTTCTAAAACGAGAAGTTTGCTGTGGACACCTGACAGCCCGTGTTCAAATACTCCGCCTGTATGGGTTCTGGATTAGTTGTCTAGGACCTCCTGACAAAGCACCGCAGACTGGGTGGTCTAACTGGCAGAAACTTGGTTTTCTCACAGGTCTGGAGGCTGGGGTTCCAAACCAGGGTGTGAACAGGTTTGGTTTCTTCCGAGGCCTTCCTCCCTGGTTTGCAGGTGATGTCTCCTTGGATGTGTATGTTTGCACGTACTCTCATTTTTAGAGAGACACTAGTCAGGCTGGGTTAGAGCCTAACCTAACGTACCTCATTATCCTCTCATATGTAAAGATCCTGCCTCCAAATAAGAGTACTGAGAGTTGGGCCATTAAAATGAGTGGAAGGGGGGATGACTGCAGCTCTTAACACTCACACTTTACTAGTTTGGTATTTCGGTCAATTCATTTAACATGCCCAAGCATCAGTTTTCAGTTTTAAAATAGGGGCCATCATGGTAGAAGTCTTAAAGGTGTGAGGATTCTGCCATTATATAGTCCAATCAGCCATCTGTGTCTTCAGGTTCGTCTGGAGAGTCAGCCAACTACAGATCTAAAATACTGGGAAAATCTTGTTTCGTTTGTGGTAAACATGTACCAACCTTTTCTTTATCATTATTGCCTAAGCAGGGGCTGGAGAAATAGCACAGCGGTTAGAGTGCTTGCCTAGATACCCCAGCACCATGTAAGCTGGCCCTGGTGGCTCATATCTATAATCTCAGCACTTCAGAGGCTGAGGCAGAAGGATTGCCATTAGTTTTAGGCCAGCCTGGACCACATAGTGTGTTCAGGACCGGCCTGGACTACAGAGAAAGACCCTGTCTCAAAACAAGGATTATTGCCCTAGCAATACCATACAACAACTACATGTGTAACATTTACATTTTATTAGATATTATAAGTAATGTAGAGATCATTTAAAATATATGGGAGGATGAACCTGTAGTATTATATACAAATACTATTTGTGTATAGTATGCACACACATATATAGCATTCATATTGTATTAGGTATTATAAGTAATCTGGAAACCATTCCAAGTATATGAGAAGATCTGTGTACGTTATTTGCATATGTGCCATTTTAGATAAAGAACTTGAGCATCCTTGAATTTTTTGATTTCATCTGGGAGGTTTCCTAGAACCAGACTCTCTCAGATATTGTGAGACAGCAGTGTATGCAAAGCTCTCAGAGCGTGTATAGTAAGTACTTAATAAGTTGATCACACAATTGATTTATAAATTAGTGATCACAAGACTTCACTGTGGGGATATATCAGGAAGTGGAGTGAGCAGCTGGGTTATTGCTGCTGTGACTAGGCTTGTGAACAGTAATCATTTAAGCCTTTGTCACAAGGGATGTGTGCTACTGTGCCAGACGCTGATTGTTTCGTGTATTTCGTCTACTGTCACAACCACCTTTGAGGGGGGCTGTTGTCACACGTCTGCTTAGCAGAGGGAGAGACAGTGCTGTGAACCCAGGTGATGTGGTGCTAAGCCGATGCTTTTCACCACAGAGCAGTGTTGCATCAGTTCAGGATATGGCCTTGGAGGATGTTTAGTCTGCAGGCAGAACTATTGGCTGACTTCTCTGACCTCTCTTCCTCTTGTTCAGGTGGTCAGCAGTGGCAGCACTCATGGCTCGTCCTCTGTGGTGGGCCACAGCCTTCGTGCAGAGACACAGGACAGCCCTCCTTGTAAGCTCCTGCACAGGCCTCTTTGGAGCTCAAGTCTCATATCACCTCATCCCAGATCCTGTGGTCCAGTGGTTCTACCAGTACTGGCCTCAGGGCCAGCCAGCCCCAGTTTCCTCAGAGCTCCAGAGCCTCTTCCAAGAGGTACTACAGGACATAGGTGTCCCTTCAGGCCACCGTTACCAGACCTTCATCACCTTCACCTTCCAGCCTGTGAGTGCTGGCTTCCCCAGACTCCCTGCTGGAGCTGTGGTGGGCATCCCTGCCAGCTTCCTGGGTAGCTCAGTGATCAACACTGAACATCCTGTGGTCATACATGGGCAAACAGTGGACTGGCAGAGCCCCCCTGGAACACGACTGATAAACGCCCTGTCGCTATCCCATGATGCCCAGAAGTTCGCCTTGGCCAGGGAGGTGGTGTACCTGGAGAGTAGCACTGCTGCCCTGCAGGCCCTGCCAGCCCCAGTTTGCCTGGCAGGAACCTGGGCCTTAAGCGTGAGTGCCAAGCATGCATTAGGGCTCTACGGAGGCCCTATGAACTTAAGAGCTGCCTTCAACTTGGTGGCAGCAGTGGCAGGGTTTGTGGCCTATGCCTTCTGTACGGACTCTCTCACTTTTGCCTTAGAAGGCTGGCTGGACCGCCGTACTGCCTCCGTGTCTGCATCCTACACTCAAGGTGGAGTGGAATTCTATGAGAAGGTTCTCTCAGGCAACTTGGCCCTGCGTGGCCTTTTGGGCAGGCAGGGGGAAAAGCTGTATACCCCCAGCGGGAACATCGTACCCAGACACTGGTTCCGCATCAAACATTTACCCTACACCACCCGCCGGGACTCCCTCCTGCAGATGTGGAGGGTGGCACTCAACCCAGGCCACTCCTGAGGGGGCCATCCCCAGGCCATTCCCAGCTCATGCAGATACCATCCTGCCGTTGACTTCATGGAGTCTTTTAAAGCCTCTGCATCTACAGCTCAAGTCAGAGTGATGACAGGCTTTGGACTTGTACCCTCACCTATCTCTTAGGAACTCAGTGACGTCAGAGCATCCCTGTGTGAAGTTGAGCCTTGCCTTCCTCAACTGTAAAGTGGTAAGGGTACAGACCTTAGTATTGCATGATCATGGAAGCCATAAACAAGAGGGCCAAGCAGAGAGGAAACCATAAATAAACAAGAGTCACTCCTTGTGGATCTTTGAATTTCAGTGAGTTGTGGGAGTCCAGCCTCACATCCCTATCAGAGGTGCTTATAAGGTGTCAACCCTCTTCCAGCAAAGAACTTACCCCCACATGCATGATGGTCAAATTCCAATTTTTTTCCCCACTACAGTAGAGGTTAAAAGATTTAAGAGGCAAAAATGTGAAGTGAAGCTGCATGCTGCTTTAGGATGTGGCTTTAAGGGTGGTGTACCTATAGGACCCTGTGGATACAGATGGCACAGCCAGAGAGGAGGATCCAACGGGATGGATAAGTACCAGGAGACACCCTGCACCTGAAGGGGAGGAAATGTGTTCTCAGAATGCAACAGGTGCTGGGGGAAAGGCAGAGGAAGGAAGGCTCTGCTGAGATGCCCCAGTCACCTCTCCATGCACAACACAGGATGTAGCAAGGAGGGGCTTATGTGGGGGAAACTTGACTCAAAGAAATCAGTGGGAAGAGCAGAGTGTGGGGGTGGCAGTAGATAAGGTCTGCTGTCATACTTGGAACCCATGAAGAGCTCTTTTTTGTGCTTATTTTCCTTGAGCCCTCTAGTGCCAAGTAGAGCAGACCCCCCCCCCCCCCAGAGCTTTTATTCTGAACAGAAGACTCCCACAGGGCAAGGTGAGGACAGCTGTGACAGCCAGGCCCGAGTTGCTCATCATCTTTTCATTGTGCACTTTTCCCAGGAGTGTTTGGAATAGTTCAGGTCTGTTACCAATGTAATTGTCACAGAGATTAGGCCCTACCCTGGGAAGGGTTTTCAGTGGTGGCAGATAGTTCCTGGCAAGAGTCTTTGAGGGTGGGCCAGGTGGGGCAGAGGATGAGTTAGGCATGGCATACCTCCCACTCAGTCCTTCAGTGTGGGCTGGTGCTCAATGTGCTATGCTAGCCTGTAGGTCTCTCCACCAGAGCTGAGCAGGCTGAGTTCCCAAGGACCAGAGAGCCCTCGTCTCACAGGTGCCAGGTACCTAGGAGAGACTGGGCATGGACCTGATAAGCACAGAGAAGGGTGTGCAAGGTAGTAACTGGCTGAATGAGTTTCTATCCTGACAAATGCTGCTTCACCATCTACTGCTAATTGCTGTGTGTCATGAGCAGTAAGGCCATGTGGCCCACCTAATTCTTGGATGGAGAAGTGCAGTTTGGGTCCTGGATGTGATGTGCTCCACCTTCTCTCCACTCCACACTCCAAGCATTCTTACTGAGCTTCCCAAACAGTAAGGAAATACTATGGTTTTGGTATGCTTCGTCACCCAGTGGTTTATATGGAAAACTTGGTCCCTGTTGTAGCAATGTTAAGAGGTAGTGGAGCCTAGGAAAAGTTAATAGTGGACTGTAGAGGAATGGCTTCTTATATTTCTGCACTTTGATACGGTGCTCAGGTCCTAGAGCTGCTGCCCAGAGCCTTGCAGTGCCTCGAAGGAGGACTTACTGGTCACTGACTGCTGCTTAGCAGCTCTACTTAGAGCTTTCCAAGCCCCAGTCTGGACAATTCTTGTTGCTATCAGTTGATACCTTTAGAAAATTACTACAGAGATCAAAGGCCCTAGGTGGCCCAAGGGGCAGGTTACAGACTGGAGAAGAGGGCATGGAAGTGGGAGGTGGTCTTTTCTATCTGTTGTATTAGCCGTATTTAATCAGAACATTAACTATTAAGGAGGCTGTGCAAAATCTGACACAGCGTCTGCTGTTGGGGCCACTTAAGCTAGGCAGCCTTCCAAATGCCAGTTCCCACTATTGTTGGCCTGGCATAATCTGCCCTTGGTTCTAAGTAGTATAGCACAGCAACATTAAGCAACATTGGTATGGTTTGGGTTTGGGATGTCCTCCAAAGGTCCAAGTATCAAAGGCTTAGTCCCCAGCATCACGCTATTGAAGGTGGTAGAACCTGTAAGGGTGAGGTCTAGTGGTGAGTCTTCAGGTCATTGAGAGTATACCTGGGAAGGGAGTAGTGGTGCTGTAGCCCTTTCTCTTTCCCACTTGCTCCCTGGCCATGAGCAGTTTTGTCCTGCCAGGTGCTTCTGCCATGAGGTGCTTCCTCATCACAGGTCCAAAGCAAAAGGGCCAACCCAGCTACATGCTCCCCACTTGTGAGCCAAAATACACCTTTTCTCTTTGTAAGCCATTTATCTCTGTTGATTATGTAGCCATGGAAAACTAACACAGAAGAAGTATCATGGCTGTGATTAAATTGTGAGGAATTGTGACTTCAGGCTTGCTAACAGATTATTGTCTTCTTGGCTGACGCATGTTTATGAAGCAAGCTGCCATGTTAGACAGGTCCATGTGGTAAGGAACCATGATGGCAGAATGGCTCCTGGTCAGTTGCCAGCTAGGAGCTGAGGACTCTCCAACAGCCCACAGAAAAATGAATACTGCCAGCAACAGGATGAACTTGGAAGAGAATCCTTCCCCAGTTGGGTCTACAGATGAGACTTCAGCCTCAGCCAGAGCCTTCATTGCAGCTTGTGAGACCCCTGAAGCAGAGAATACAGCTAGTCTGCGCCTGGTCCTGACCCACAGAAACAGGCGATGAATGTATGCTTTGGTAAGCTACTTAGTTTTATGGCAAACTCTTATGTGGTAATAGGTAACTAGTACACATTATTTGACTTTTTAGATTCAGTTGGCAAAACTTTTAAAAGTATTTGTGGTAAAAAATCACAAAATTCTTATCTTTTGACTCAGTAACTTCAAACCTAGAAATTTATTCTAGGGCTAAACCCAACCTAAGCTAAGTCATATATGCCCAGAAATATATATAAAAGAGCTGGAGATGTGACTCAGTTTTAGAGCCCTTGTCTAAGTGTACCTGAAACCTTGGGTTCAATCCCCACTACTGAAAAAGTCAAATACATAAAAGCTCTAGATATAAATACTTTTTAATGAAAATGTTGAACAGCACTGAATAAGGATACTGTGACTGTTATTCAGTCATGAAAAAGTATAATTAGGAAAATTGTAGTAAGAGCTAGTTACAAATACCAAATCTCTCAAAAAGCTGGATATGATTGGTAGGCGGCTATAATCTCAGCACTCAGGAGACTGAGGTAGAGGGATCATGAGTTCAAGACCAGTATGAGCTACATAGTGAGAGTTTATCTCCAAAACCCAACCAAACAAAAACTTTTTAAAAAGTTACTACCAGTACATTGATTACAATAACATAAACTTGGCAAACCTTGGAGAAAAAAATACAAAATTTAAAGTAATTCTGTTACCATGAAATTTGGAATAATTTGTGTGCAGGGGACAGGGGCTTGGGCCTACACCCTTTTTTTGCATCAAGGTGACAGATCCTGGCACCCCTGCTTCTGGCACTGAGTCTTGGCGTGTGGCCAACTTTCTGTCTGCCGGTAACTGTGGTGGCCATGAAAATGTGCTGCTCAGACCTGCTGTGGGAGCAGACTTGACTGACAGCCCTGCTGTTTCTCTAGATCCTCTGCCGCTGCCACCACCATATTCGGCTGTGCCGCCAGCCTGTGACTGAACATGGTGGTAGTACCACGTCAGGTGAACTGTGAGGCTCCTCCAATAGTGGGTGGCATGGCTCAAGGACACCGCTGTGGCCTGCTCATTGAACTTTTTTAGAACTCTGAAGCCTGAGACCCTCCCTGTCCACTCCTCTACAAGTGTCAGGCCTGCATCCTGATCTGAAGGATGTCCCCATCTCCACCTGTCTTTCTCCCTTTGTCCGGCTTAGGCATTTCTCTCGCTGTAACCCTTATCTGTCAACTCCAGTCTTGGCCTGTGGTTCTCAGAGGACCTGAGCTAACAGTGCTACTCCATTACCCTGACAGGTGCAGTGTGAGCTCCTGGGCCATACTTTGCTCTCAGGGAGCACTCTGTCCTGAGGAAGATACTGACAAGTCCACCTGCAGTGACATTGTGTGAGATTAAGGCAGTGAAGAAGTGTGAGGAATAGCAGGGAGGGGAACCTCACTCGGCCTGGAGGCGAGGGAGACAGGCACGCAGAGAGGACTTCCAGCAGAACCCATTGCCAGAACCCCTGAGGGTGAGTTGAAAGAAGCCATGGTAATAATAGCAATATTTGTATACCACTAATATGTGTCAAATGCTTTACATATATTAACTCATATATTCCCCATAGTAATTATGTTATGGTTTAAACATTGGTGTTCCTCCCCAATTTCATACATTAAAATCTAGTCTCCAATGTGGTTGTCATGGCTTGAATCTCAAATGTCTCTCTAAAGCTTCATGTATCAGGAAGATAACTGATCATGAGGGTTATTTGGATCAAGTGTATTGATCTATTTATGGGTTTTTTTTTATCAATTTGTAATACTGGGGATCAAGCCCATGGCCTTTACACTGAGCTATATTCCCAGGCCTTTTTTTCTTTTTTCTTTCTTTTCTTTTTTTTTCTTTCTTTTTTATTTTGAGATACGGTCTTGTTAAGACTCTTTAGTTGCCCAAGCTGGGCTCAAACTTGTAATCTTCCTGCCTCAGCCTCTCAGAATGCTGTAATCACAGTCCTGCGCCACCAGGCAATCTTCTATTGATGCTTTCATGTGCTGTTAAGAGGTGGGGCCTGGTCGGAAGCGGCATGTCCTGGGGCTTGACCTGGTGGGTCATGTTATTGCCCTCAGCTTTTTCCTACTCACCCTCTGTTTCCTATCGCCATGTGATAAACAGCCTTCCTGTTCCTAGGCCTTCTGCCATTGCTATCTGACCATGAACAGACAGGCCTCTGAACCTCTCCTTTTTCTAAGTTGTGGGGTCAGATATTATGTGCCAGTGAAAAGAAGTTGACTAAGACAGTAATAATATAAGAGGTAGGGCCACTGCGGAGGTGATTAAGCCACAGGACTCTGCCCTCATAGATAATTGGCGCCTTCATAAAAGGGGCCCAATTGAACTCATTTGCCCCTTGTCCCGTGTGCAGACACACAAAAGGCACCATCAAAAGAAGCAGGCCTCCGCCAAACACCCATCTATGGCACTTTGACCTTGGATTTTCCAGTCTCTAGAACCATGTGCCATCAATTTCTATTATTTATAAATTGCCCAATCTTAGGTATTTAGTTATCACATCCCAAATGGGCTAAAGCATCCTCATTTTAAACACAGGGCAATCAAGGCATAAAGAGATAGAGCCTGCCCACCGACTCATGGCCTGGCTCTGGAATCTGTACATTTGATCCTTATTTCATAGTAGCAGATGAAATGGGCCCGAAGAAAACCCTGGACAAAAGCCAGCAGAGAGACAGTCTGTAGGGTTTTTGTGTCAGTTTGAGTCCAAACAGGAGACAGAAACCACACAGTAACTTGGACAGGGAGCGCACACTGTAAAGATTTGTTACTCTATAAGGCGTGACAGGGACTGATTAGGAGGGCAGAAGCTAATAGATCTCTAAGGAGCACACGGATAGCACCTGTAAGGAGCAGCCCTCCCTGCCTGGGTGAGATACGGACTGTGCTGGAGAAGGCAGCCATGACTCACAGGTGCAGGGACATTGCTGAGGTGTGGAATTAGCAGAACTTGCTGGACACTCACTGGAGTGACAGAGAAGTCATCAAAAGGGGTTGCTTCGAGCTGCACATATAGCCACCCTAGAGCGTGCTGGGGAAGCTATCCATGGGGGTGGGGGTGAGAGCTCACCAGAGCTCTCTGCTGTAAAGCCCCAGGCCCACTGCCGTGGCAGGACACTGGAGGGCTAGTTAGGCTGGACAGTTCTCAGTGTGGCTGTACTTGTGCCTGCTTTTACCCAGCCCGGCCATGTAGGTACTTTTCTGCCGCTCGCTGGCTTGGATTTCCAAATCACTGTCAGTTGTGAATTTGCCCTAACTTTATCGGCACATGTAAAGGCCAACATCCTCATTCCTTTGCCCAGTGGCAGGGACTCCCTCACTTTCCACACCCCTGAACTAGTTCTTGTTGAGTATAACCTGACTCATTGGGTGGCCCCTGTGGTTCCGTTGCTTGTGAGTAGCTCTGCAGGCCTGAAATATGCAGTTCTCTGTGAAATTGCTAAGGCTGGAAGGAACTATGGAATCAGAGTCCTTGGAGACAGGAGTCCCCTTAAAGGGCTTTGACCAGGGGTCAATCCGCAGGTATCTTTCCAGGCAGCCGTTGATCTCAGGCCAAACCATGGTTTAAGATCCTGCCTCTGCAGCTTGATACGCTGGGCTCCCTACCTACTCTTCTGTGCCTCAGTTTCCCCCACAGGTAGTAGGAATAATTATGATGATGCCCACCCGCTTCCATCAATGAGTTAATATTTGTAAAGTGCCTTGAACAGGGCTCGGCCCAGAGCCAAATCTTGGGGAAGTTGAGCGCAGTTTGTATTTACCAGTCATTCCTTGCCTGAGGCATAGTTGTCAGGAAGAGATGGAACCAGAGCTGGCCTGGCATGGCAGTTTTAGAGCATCTCGCTGGAAGGTGACTAGAACCATGACAAGAAAGTGAGTCAGGGTGAGTAGCACTGCCCTACACATCATGTGCCAGTACACCCCATATATTAGCATTCTCAGACTGTGGCAGAGTCCTGTTTATATGACAGATCACCCTGGCCTGGGACCCTATAAGGGCAGCAAGTAGCAACACCCACCCCCATTCCTGACCCCTCACTGAGAGTCTGTGATCAGGAAGTTTGCTGAAGCTGTGACTGCTTTTGTGATGGTTAGTTCAGCCCGCCTTTCCCCAGGGTCACACAGCAGAGGCTGCCATAGCCAGGCTTCTAACCACATTAGACCCTCTGAATAGAGCACGCTGAAGGGACCCCTGCACTGTCCATCACATCCTCCTCTTCACCCTAGAAGCCCACAGCTTCCTGTCTCCTAACACCTATTCAGGTCTCTCCCTGCCAAACAAATGTCAGCAGCCATCTGCTGCCAAGCAAGTGGCAGCTGTGGGGAACATGCTTGCATACATATGAAAAGACTTTGTTTTGCCTTGTGATAGATCTTCAGTTGGGCAAAGGGAGATTTGCTAAATTATTCAGAGGTTACATTAACCTGAGGAAGGCAGGACTGACAGCCCTGGAGGAGGCAGGAGGACACCTGAGGGTGGCTAAGGGGGCTCAGCAAGCCACAGCTTCGGCCTCAGCCGCAGGAGAGCACAGATTCACACCCCCACAGTGAAGCCACAGCTGGGACGGCTTCTGCAGAGGTGGCAAAGCTGCTCTCCTGCCCCACTGAAGTGACCCTTCCCCATCAGCTGGCCCTGCCCAGTCCCACATGGGAACTGCTTCTAAGGACCAGGCTCCCTTGTAGGGAGGCAGACTGTTTCCTTGTGCTATCTCATCCACTTGTCACAAAACTCCTTAAAGAAAGACTGCCGCTGTGGTTGGGACCTGGAATTTTCCCCGAACACCTTATGTATTTGTATGTGTGCAGTACCTATGGATTCTGTGTGCTCTTGAGAGATCGGGCCTGGTCAGCAGGGGTGGAGTACAGGTGGGTGATGGAGGACAGGTGTGTGGTAGAGTGGGTTACAGTTGTATGGCCCCAGCTTCTTCTGGAGGCCCCTGATTCTTCCTTTTGTGATGCCATGAGCAGCTGGTCTCCACTAGGCCCTTCTGCCATTGCCAGTCACCCACAAATGGACTGACACCTTCTAAAACTGTGAGCTAAACCTCCCTTAAATTGTGGATATTGAATGATGTGTCCCAGCACTGAAAAAGTAACTGAGATAGCCAGGATTAGTCCTGGGTTCCCGGTGGAGAGCAGCAACTTGGAGAGGTAATTCATCATGGCCCCAAAAGCTGTCCTCTGAGTGGGGATCCATAGGAAAAAGTGGGGACATGTGCGTCCTGTGCTATGGTTCCCATTATGGCTGTGGGGAGAACAGGACACTACAGATACTTCTGGGGAGTCACGAAGCCTCCTGGAGACTGTGGGAGCCCCACTCAGGCTGGGAAGCTCCTGGAAAGTGAGTACGAAGCAGTGGCATGTGGGCACCACCCCAGGACCCCAACTGGCCATTTCAGTCATATCTTTGTCCCTATGATAGTGGTCTGAGATGTGGCTTCCAAAACTTCCTCCAGAGTGAGAAAGGCAGTGACTTGAGATCCATTTTTGGAAAAGGAAGCTTGGAACTACCTGGGGGCCTAGTGGAACATAAATCCCAGGCTGGTCTAAGAGCTGCTCCGTGAGACCAGGAAGCTACTGTTTCTGCAGACTTGTCTCTGAGATGATCCATGCATATCCTGAAGAGTGTGAGGTCACTGCTTTTGGACACCTGAGCCTGAGGTTAGTATTGTTAAATAACCAAGGACTGGAGACCCTCAGACCCACACTGCCCCTTCTGAGGAATTGGTCTCAGCCAGACCTGAGGCAGAGGTCTTTTCAGGTGTCACTTGCATGATATCTGCCACCAGCTGCAGCCACACACATACATACTCAAACCACATGCACATGCTGCACACATAACACACAGAGACCACATAAGATACTCATCACATATACACACCATACACACTATACATTCCCATACACATACATACATATTGTACATATACCACATATACTACTACACCCACAGACCCCTGAGCTTGAAGTGTACCCACCATACACATCGTGTGCCAGTACACCCCATATATTAGTTTGAGTTCTTATAAAAGGCAAAATTTAAAGAAATGATAACACAAAGGATCTATTTGGAAGGCTCATAAGTCTGAGGACAAAGATAATCCAAGATGGCAGCCTGCACATGCAAGAGCTGGAAGGTCCTATGGCTACTCAGCTGCAAAGTAGAACTCCCGTCTGGGACTGCAGGATAGCCAGAGAGAGTCTGCTGCAAATCTCAGTTGTTTGAAAAACAATGGCAAAGACTGGAGCCTGAACATCGGTGACTGAAGATTAGCTATAGGCAAACAGGTGCAAGTCAAGACTGGAGCAAGCCTGTCGGCTTCCAGAGACCATAGACAATTGCAAAGGCGAGAGTTTATCCAGAGTAAGAAGCTGCAACAAGCTTCCTTTTCCCTTTCTTCTATACAGTTTGAGTTCCAGTTGGGCCTCCCCCAATTGACTGAGTATTCTTCTCTCATTTGCTGGCCCACAAATTACTCACATTCTAATCCAGGCTGGTTCCCAATCACCTAAAGTAGTCATGGTTGCCAAATCCCAATCCAGGCCTGGTTCCTGATTGCCTCAAGTTGACATAATCTCTCCAATGGTCACACCCCATATATTCCAAACACACACCATTCACACAACACACAAAGCATACATATCACTCATGTGTGACGTACACCACATACACACTCATGTGCACTTGATTCAGATACTGTGGATTCACTGGCCCCATCAGATTCTCAAGTATTCAAAGCAGAGGTTCAGGAAGAGCGTGCCTGGTTGTAGTGGAGCCTGATGAGGCCTAGCGTCCTCAGAGCAGTATTCCTGCCCACCTGGTACTGGTTCCACCCACTTGCTCACCTTGGAAGGTAGCTGTGGCCATGTAACCCTTGCTGGCTCCTGCGTTTGAGGAGAGACCCTTCAGGGGAAGCGTTTGAGAACCAGAGTGTCATTGTCCATCTCCATCCCCCGAATGGGCTCCTTGGGTCCCCAAGGGAGGATGGCATGGAGCAGAGCCTACCATCCGATGTGCAGGTGGTAGACATCACTAATAAACCTTTGTGGCGTCATGGCACAGGGCAGGGTCATTTTGCTGCCATACTCTTGCCTACCCTAACCTGCAGCCGTACCATGCCAGCAGCAAACTCCCAAAGGGTAAAACTCAAGGTACTTGGACAAGCCCTGTCATTTGGGTGCAAAACAGCAGTGGGCGAAGAGGTGGCTTGTTAGTAGGGGGTGACAATTCTGCCCTGGTGGCCATCCTGCTTCCTCATGCTTGGGCCTGTATGCCACAGAGCTGTCCTGAAAACACACATCAAAAATGTCGTGCCACACTGTGCTATAAAAATGCTTCTTTTATGGGCACGCACAGTGTCTTTGTGTCTCCCCCAACACAGCCCCTGCAGAAGGAGCATGAGTAAGCTCAGTGAAGGTGACAGCTACGGAGCTGGGCAAACTCCGTTTCTTGTTTTTGAGCCCTCCCCCCACTACCTTTCACACCCATGTCTTTAAAAAGCTGAGAGAAGGCACAGATGTAAAGAACTGTTGTCATTCGTGGTACAGGCCCGCCCCCCTGTTCCCATGGCAGCCTGGCACACGCCGCCATGCACTCTTCACACCGCTTGCTGTCTGGCTCCTTGTCTGGCTCTCCCAACTGGACTGTGAATGGCTGGCGGGTGGGGCCTGTTCTTCCTTGCTGCATCCCGGGCACCTGTCTGCACGTGGCCCAGTGGAGGTGCCAGTGACTAGGGAGTAGGCAGGTTCATATGGGAGAAGACAGGTGGGAGGGATGTGTGGTGGTGAGACCTGTGGGCCTGAGATTGACCCAATCTGAGAGCATTGCTAGTACAAGTCACAGTGAGAGGCTGTGGGGAGAAGCCAAGATTGTAAGGTGCACTTCCCAGGCTCCAAACACCTTTGGTATATGTTGTTTTTTAACATCACAGCACCCAGGTGAGGAAATTGTACATGCATGATCTTCTTTAAGAGTAGATTTACTGTGCAGGAAAGACAGTGGCTTTGGGCCAGGCATCTCAAGCCAGCTGTGTGACCTTGGGAAGCCTATGCATCCTGCTAGAGGTGGGCCAGCTCTGCAGCCACACTGCTCACAGCACCCAGCCTGTCTGCAGCCTAGGACTGAGGTATCTACTGAACCACAGGTGTGCAGCTGCTGGAGGTGGATAGGGGCCAGGGGCTGGAGGCCATGACCAGCTCATCTCTGTGGCTCCCGCACCTGGCTCAGGACACCCGTAATTTTTAAGTGCAAGAGTGAAGAGCACCCAGTTGCACCAGGCCAGTGTCCCCCAAGCCCAGCTGTTCGAGAGCCTGTGGGCTGAAATCCATCATCAGGGATTCGCTTTGATCTATAAGGAAGGGTGTGGCTGGGCAGACAGCTGTTGAGGTCATTATGAAGAGCACTGTAAATTCAGGAGGACTGGACGTGGGAAGAACGTGGTTGCTAGTGTCACTTTGTCCGTGACCTCGCAATGACCAGGAGACAGGACACACTTGACACATACCTGCCACATCTGTCCCATCACTCCTTCACTCGCTCATCGGCACACATTTATGGAACACCTACAGAGCTCTGTCCCAAGGTCTGGAAGGAGAACAGCTGATGAGAATCCCTTCCCTTCTCGCTCCAGTGAGGGGCACAGATGGCCAACGGGCCAAGTAATGACACCACGTGTAAGATGACAGTAAGGCCCACCAAGAGAAGTGTTGGGTTGGGAGAGCAGGTGATTTCCTAAACAGGATTGCCAAGGACAGCTAAGGAGGTGACATTGGAACAAAGAAGGAGCAAGCCAGGTGGAAAGGTGAGGACAGAGCATTGTAGGCAGACAGAAGGTGCAAGGGTCCTGGTGCAGAAGCATGCCTCACACATTTTGTTTTGTATTGTTTATAGCAGGAAACTGCATTTATTCATTCATACTGTTACTGGTTTCCCTTTACATTTTAATTCCCTTACATGGTAAAATACATTTTCATGGGTATTCTAAGGCTATGCGGTTGTAACATAGACAGGTCTGGGCATGTGTACACTGATACTGATTAAGCCACATTGTCTTTTCTTTGTTTATTTTTTTTTCTTTTGGATCCCTGGAGATTCTGACCACATTTCTTTCCCTTTGTGCTCGAGCCCTCCACAGGGCCAAAAATGCATCACCTTGGTTTGGGGCCTTCTGCTTCCATAACATCATTACAGGCGCTGCCATTTTTCTTTCAACCGTGGCTTCAGTGAGGCTGGTAACAGACCTTAACACCAGGGTGTGATGCAGGCTAAAATCAAGCAAGGCCTTGGAATTAAAATCACAGTTCCTATAAGGGTTTTGAATTGCCCAAAAGATTAAAACCATCTCTTGCTGCTCTTTTAGCCTTTCAGGTTTCAATTGGGACGCAGGCCACCATTTTTATCCCATCTGTTTTCCTTTGTGACCTTGCCCTCATCACAGATCTGCAGGCAGTAGTTAGGTTAAGTCCCTCACAGACTCCACCTGCAGAAGCAAGTACATAGCCCAGGGCTAAGCGGGGGTGGGAGATATGCCTCACACATTCGAGAAGCAGTGGGGGGAGAGGTAGGAGAAAGGCAGACTACAGAGGGTCTTGTGGAAGGAGGATTGGGGTCCTCCCCATTTTCACCTAGAAGCTTGTTTCCTCTTTGTTCTGTTGAAGCAGCCTGCCCAGAAGACATTTCACAGTTGCCCTTGACCAGAGCCAGGCCTGACTGGCCCAGCCACTGCTGACAGTTTGTGTGCTGGTTTTCCCTAGAGACACAGCAAAGACACAGCTCCCAGGGGGCAGGTCACACCCTTCTTGCCTACAATCAAACTTCTCAAAAGGACTTTGGGGCCAGGATCTGCCACTGCCTGTGTTTCCTCTTGTCTCACTTTAGGGGTCCAACTCTACGGAACTACAAGCCATCCGTTCTCCCCTCCTGATATTTGCATATGCCATTCCCTCTGGGTGGAGGGTGGGATCTGCTTCCCAGTGAGTCTGCCTGACTCCTTATCTGTCCCTTCCACCCTTCTTGTGCCTATGGTTCTCTCTGCTTCCTCGTCGCTACTTCTGTCGTGCTGGTGATTCCCTCCTCTGTCTCCCTTCTCTCAAGAATAATGTGACTGTCAGCCTTTTGTTCCTGTGACAAAATACCTGGCAAGGCCAATTTAAGGCAGAAAGGCTTGCTTCGATTCACAGTTTCAGAAGTGTCAGTTCATGGTCAGCTGGCTCTATTGCTTTTAGCCCTGTAGTGAAGAAGAAACACCAAAGAGGAAGAGAGTAGAGGAAGGAATCAGCTTACCTCAGCCAGGAAAATGAGAGTGAGATAGAGAGACACAGGAAAATAAGGCATTTGAGACAAAAATACATCCTTCAAAACCATATTCCAGTGACCTGCTTCACTGAGTTAGGCCCTGCCTCCTTAGTAAACCCATTGAGCTGTGAACTCATTAGTGGATATATGCACTGAGGAAATTAGAGCCCTCATGCTCCCAATCGCTTCCCACAAGCCCATCAGCTCTGAACACAGGTGCTCTAGGGACCAAGCCTCCAACACGTGAGCCATTTGGGGGACATTTTAGATCTAGTCCAGCAGCCCCCAGTGAAGCCCTCCATGACCAGGGATCATGTTATTTAGTTCCCTTACATACCAGCACTGGGCATCATTGCTGTTGCATGAGATCTCCACATGTAGGAGGATCAAAAGAAGGAAAGGAAGCAGGTTGCTGCTCTTTGATTCTGGAGACAGAACTTGAGGGTGGAGAGGACCCAAGGACAGATGGGGCAGAGGTCAGGTATACTCAGGAGGAAACAAGCAGGAAGCTGGACCCCATCAGTGACTTGAGCGGGAAATCCAACATCAGTTGTGAGAAGACTAAAGTTCCTACTGTGCTGTCCTTGGCTTCCTTGGACTTCAGAGGCCAAGGTTACATGATGCATCCACACGGGGAGAGTGCCCCATCTCAACGTACCCAGAAGGCCCTGAGCTGAGTCCGTTTCCATCTAATCTCATGTCATGCTCACAGCAATCCCACCTTGGGGAAGAGTCTGCGTTGTGTTTTGGGTTGTGGTGGTGCTGGGGATGGAAACCAGGGCCTTGCACATGCTGAGGACACCATTCCCAGCCCAGCAATGGGGAGATCTTATTTTATAGATGAGACAAATAAAACGGAAAGGTCAAGTACTCACCTCAGTCACACCCACAGCTGGGCTAAGCTTGTGATCAAACATCACTGGCAAAGATCACAATCTCTTCTCTCTGCATGTGCCTCCCAGACCCCAAATGCCTTGGCCTGCAGCACAGTGGAAGCCCCAGAGACGATCTCACTACACACAGTGCTCCCAGCTCCTTGTCAAATGTTCACTTCATCAAAGGCAGGTTCTCCTGGCAGATTTCTGTCCCAGATACTTGGGTCTTTGTTTGTTCTCTCTTTTCACTGTCTCTGTATCTCTCGTGAATTTTTCTTTTCTTTTTCTTTTTTTTTTCTGGCTGACCAAAAGATTTTGCTAAATCCATGCACCCAAAATTCCCTCAGGCCCAGACTGTGCTGGGTGCTAGTGTTACAGGGAGGACCATACCCCATGGGACTCACAATCCTTTCCTCACAAATTATGCTGCTGTGCACATGGATATGAATGTATCACTGTTGCTTGATGACTTTCACTTTTTTGGGAGGATACCCAAGAGAGGTATATCTGGGTCAATTGAAATATCTATTTGCAGTTTTTGAGGAATATTCATACTGCTTTCCATAGTGGTTGTAAGGTTACAGTCCCACCCGCAATGTAGGAGGGATCCTTTTTCCCCACAGCCTTGCCAGCATTTGTTATTTTTTGAGTTCTTGATACCAGCCATTCTTACTGGAGTTAGATAGAACCTCAGTATTGTTTTGATTTGTATTTCTCTGATGGCTTAATATGCTGAGTACTTTTTCATGTACTTATTGCTCATTATAATTTCTTCTCAGAATTGTCTATTCATTTCAGTTGTTCATTTTTATTTTAGAGAGTCTAATTTTTTTTAATTCTTTGTATATTCTTGATTATGGTCCTCTGTCTGAGGAGTAGCTGGCAAAAACTTTTTCCCATTCCACTGATTACCTCTTAAATCTGGTGATTGTTTGCTTTGCTGTGCAGAAGCTTTTTAATTTGTTATAATCCCATTCGTTGGTTCTTGGTGTTATCTCATTTGCGTTGGTTGTTTTATTGAGAAAGTCCTTGCCTACACCTATCTTCAAGGGTTTTACCTACTTTTTCTTCCAACAAGTTCATTGTTTTCATATTAATGTCTAGGCCATTAATCCATTTTGATTTGATTTTGGTATGTGGTAAAAGATGTGGGTCTAGTTTCATCATTCTGCATGTGGCTAGCCAGTTTTCCCAGCACCATTTGTTAAAGAGAGCCTATGAACTTCTCATCCCAGCAGAGGATGTGACTGTGAGAAACTGCCAAAAAAACAGATATGATCAGTGTTACAGTTTGAATCTGAAATACTTCCAAGTGTCATGTACTTGGATATAATGGGATACCTAAGGAATGCTGTGCTGTAGGGAGGTGGGACCTGGCTAGAAAAGGCAGATCCTTGGGGCTTGACGTGGAGGGATTGTGTGGACTTGTTGAGATTGGGGTGCCCAGGGCAGAGCTTTCAGGTGTGTGTTACTGACTTGAGGGTCAAGAAGTAAGGGAGGGCCACCACCCTGAGTGTGAAGGGCCCAACTGGCTGGTTGAACTAATTAAAGGAAGGAAGAAGAATCACTGTTACAGCTTTTCCTGAAGAACCTCTGGTCTTTGCCTCCCTCGCTTGGCTTTGTGTCTGTCATGCCATGAGCAGCTCTTTGGCCTCTGCCACATGTTTCCAATATTGCCAGCCTCCCATGAGTGGGCTGTGTGAGACCTTCTCAAATTGTGAGCAAAAATAAACCTTTGCTCCTGTAAGAAGTGGATGTCAGGTGTTTTGTCCCAGCAACAAAAACTCAGACAGTCAGAGACACGGAGATGACTCGGAGTCCAACTGCATGGACAGAGAGAAGCCCCAGGTGACGGCAATGGAGCGACTCCTTTAAGCAAGGAAAGGCTAGGAGTAGATATTTCTTTCATATTCATTGGGGTGAAAGGGAAGTACAGGAAGGTTAAAAGCAAGTTAAATAGCAGTCATAGGAGGGACTTCTAAAACAGGCCACCTGGTGACAGTTATCTACTGATTTTAACTGAACATTCATGGGGCAGAACAAGTAAGCAGGATCAAAAAGCATGATGCGTTTTTACAGATTATCTAAACTTTACTGTCATGAGCAAGCAGGTGCAGGTGGTGGAATGCAGGTAACCCTTTGCTGTCCCTATAACCTGGGGCAAAAAAAAATTCAGCCGTAGGCCTGGGCTATGTTCAGTCAGTATAATTCCTCCCGGAGGTGCATTGTTAGGCTGCTGCCTGGAGGCAGTTTCGCTACTTTAATGTGTTTTCTGACTTTGTCCCCAAAGCTTTTAGCTTTTCATGTTCCACAGGTGACTACTTGACCTTTTCTGTCTCATTTTTCTCATCTCTCAAAGGACTGAAGTAATCAGGCCACAGACGGAGGACAAGAGGCCCGCAGAGGCCTCACAAATGCCAGTCGGGAGTGTTTTTTGAAAACATGAGGTTATTTCTCTGCTTTTTCTCTTTCTTTCCTTTTTCTTAATCCCATTTAAGCTTCTGAGTTCCTTATCTTAAAGAGAGATAAGCTAGGCATGGTGGCACACGTGACATCTCAGCACTATGGGAAACTGAGGCAGGTGAATTGCAAGTTTGAGCCCAGACTGAGCAATTTAGCAATTTAGTGAGACCCAGTCTCAAATATTTTTGTAAAAAATTAAAGGTTAAGGTTGTAGCTCAGAGTTCAATCCCTAGTATTCCACCCAAAGGCAAAATAAAATAAATAAAAATAAAATAAAAATCATGAGAGCAGTAAGCAAGAACCGAGCACTCTCCTTTTCACTTACTGAAGCTAAGAACAGAAGTTGGAAGTAGGACAGTGGTTACCAAGGACTGGGAGGGAGAGAGGGCAGGACGGAGTGGCCAGAGGGAGGGGGCCAGACGTCAAGCGGTGCCACTGGGCAGGAGGGACAGCGGTGTTCTGGAGGCACAGTAGCGTCACTGCACTGTGGTTGAGAAGGATTTATTAAATGCTTCACATGAGCTCGTGAGAGGCTCTTGAGTGCTGGCAACACCAAAGCATGACAGACGCCTGAGGAAACGGGCTCACCGGTCACCTCTATCTGATCCTGTGTACAGATTGAAATATGTACAATCATTGTGGAGCAACTAAAAATAAAAGCATACATGTTCTTCAATGAAATTGTTTCTTGTCTTTTGTTTTCCAGCAGCCCTCACAGACCTTCAGGCCATGGAAGTTCCCTCAGGCTTGGATAGAAGAGGGAAGAAACCGTAGAAGATGACAGTGACCTTTCTTGCTCACACTGAGGGGCTGCGTGGAGGGACGCAGCCGGGGTGGGTTCTGGAGCTGTGCCCAGCTGATCCTCAGGGACTGGTAAGACTACCGGGGCCGATGGCACGTGAGAGAAGGGGAGCCTGGACCTGTGACCCTGGGAGGTACCGTGTTGAGGGACGAGGGAGAGGGCTGGAAGCCTGGGTCCTGTAAAGTGACAGACTCACAGAGGGATTCCCATGAATCCAAACAGAACCTGTGTAAGAGCCCTGCCATCAGGAACGTGGGCCTCTCGCTGCCCAGGGGCATCTCAGCCTGTTCCTGGGAGCCCAGAGCACAGAGGCTGGTCTCAGTGCTGCACAAGGCTCCCTCCTTGCCCCTCACTCTCTCTAGGACTCCATCTGAAGGAAGGGCGGAGGAGACTCCAGAAGTGATGGAAAGCAGCTTGCTGCCATTTCTTAGGGGAACTGGGATTCCAAAGAGAAATGAAAACATTAGAATAAAATACAGTTACTGTTTTCCTGTTTGCCTAAGCCAGAAAAAAATGCAATGGGAACAGGGAAGGGGACAGGTAGAGTACACTGGGTACTTAGGGAGTATGAGCACAGAGAGCTTCCTGGAGGAGCTAAGGTGGGAGGAGAATTGTACGTTTCCACCAGGCCTGGTGGCAGAGGCACTTTGGGAGGCTGAGAAAGGAGGATCACAAGTTTGAGCCAATCTGGACAACTTAACGTAGTGAGACCCTATCTCAAAATCACATAAAACACACCTGTAATCCCAGCCCTCGGGAGGCTGAGGCAGAAGGATTGCTGTGAGTTCAAGGCCAGCCTGGGCTCCATAGTAAGTTCAGGATCAGCCTGGGCTACAGAGCGTGACCCTGTCTCAAAAAATTAATTAATTAATATTAAATAAAACGAGCTAGAGACATAGCTCACTGTAAAGGCCTTTGGCTCAAACCCCAGTACCACACACACACACACACACACACACGCACACACACACACGCACACACACACACGCACACACACACACAATTTGTAAGTTTCTTATTGTGTGTAAATTTAGATTATGTAAATTTCTAGTAGTGTCAGATCTCATGCTAACCTAGGCAGGTCTTACTCCCAAGCATCCCTGGGACGCGCTGAGCCCTGTTTCATTTTATTTCTTTGTTGGAACTTCTCAGGGATCTTCTCAGAGCTGGTACTTACTGCAGTAACGTTGACTGTCCTCAGAGGGGTAGATGCCTGTGATGGGTAAAGCCAGCTGGACACAGCTTCCTGTAGGTGCCCACGTGGCCACTAGGGGGAGCAAGCTCGCCGTGGCCCAGGGTATGGCCAGCTTGCGGCAGCCAGGAAAGATGAGCAGGAGGAAGGCCAGAAGGCTGAGAGCTTTCTGGCGTTTAACAGCCTTTGAGGGGGAGGTCATGTCTGTAATCATCACACCCACCCCTGGGCATCCATGCTATTTCTCTCAGCTGGGTTTTCCTCTCCTGGGTGCCGCCCAAGCCTTTTTACTTGTAACTGGGCAAAGAAAGGCAGGTGTTGACGGCCCACTGTGGTTTCCAAGGAACTTCTGGGAGGGCCACGCAGAGGGGCTGGTCTCTTCTTTTCTCACCTGGACTTTCCAAGCCAGTGAACTGCAAGAGACCTCCATGCACTGAGTCACAGAAAGTGGCAGATATGGAAACATAATTACGGGCTAAAATGCCTCTAGAGAACAACCCAAATGTCATCTGATGGTCCTGCCATTGCCAGTAGTAATAAACTTCACACCCACCATAGGGTGAAATGTTGTTTATCCTTCAGGGATGTTTAATGCCTGGGACAGTGCTGCCCTGTAATGTGCTAGTCGTCTCCAGTCGTTCCTTCAGAACCATGTTGGTCTGACTCGGCACCCCCGTCATGGACCAGAGCGGTCTACACCACTCTGACTCCTTTGCCTTGTGACTGCAAGTTGGGCTCTGCAGCAGGACATACCATCAGGAGTTGGGAGAGGGGCGGGAGCCAGGCCAGGGGATGCCTTCTCTGCTTTCTCCCTGTCTCCTCCTTGCAGGATCACAGCTCCTGGTGGGCAGTCCCTGTGGACTCTGCTATCACCATTTTTTTTGCCCCTACCCCTTTGTCCTGAGGGTGGTCACAGCTTCCCATGATGGCCAGCTCCAGATACCTCAGCCTTTTCTGTTTGCCCACTTTTTTTTTTTTTTTTTTTTTTTTTTTTGAGACAGGGTCTCGCTCTGTAGCCCGGGCTAGTTCTGAACTCACTGTGGGGCCCGGGCTGGCCTTGGACTCAGGGCAATCCTTCTGCCTCAGCCTCTCAAGTATTGGGATTACAGGCGTGCAGCACCATGCCTGGTTTATGTGGTGCTGGGGAATCGAACTCTGGTATTTAGTGCTTACCTAATCACTTACTAGGCAAGTGCTTTAACCGCTGAACCATTCCTTCAACCCCTCTCTTTGCCTTCTTAAAGTTGTCCACCTTCCTGGGCATCATCCTTCACCGAATAGCTCTTCATCTGAGCCATCGGATGCATTATGCTGCCTCCTGCCAAGCTCAGACCTTCTCACAGGCTGAGTGAGAAGACAAGAATGCAGAGCTCTGGGAGAAAAAAGCTGATGATTTTCTGCATTTTCCCCCCGGAACCCTCGCAGCAATGCAGAGGCAAGTGGCAGAAAAGAGTGTTGACACCACAGTCAAATTTTAAAAGCATTTAAAGGAGCAGTCTAATAATGTCACCATGGAAGGGGAGCAGATGCCAGCAAAGGACCAGGGAAGAAGACCCACTAGACACTGTCCATGTAAAAATGGCCCCACATTACGATCACATTGTGTTTTTTAAGGTTTGTGTATTCATTCCGTTAATACATGCCCCTTACAAGAAGAGGGAGAGGATAGAAAGGAGGGGAAGGAGGAGGGGCAGAGAGGAGGAAGGCAGCTTGATCAGCTCCACAAAGTAGGCCACATAGGCTCAGGCGACCTGGTTTCTCCCTGCGCCAAGTGCTTGTTCAGCGTGGAACAGGAACAGGCTTCGTTACCTACCCCTGAAGGGCCTCAGTGTTTGCAATCTGTGAAATGGTTATATTAAGTTACTGGGCTCACTGAAGAGTCAGTGGCTGGCCCTGCACCCGGGGCCTCGTGGGGACGCGGGTACTGTGAGTTCCCCTTCCTTTTCACTTAATCACATCTGAGTAGGAGTGTCACTGCTTTGACTACAGGGTTAAGAAGGGGGTACAGTCAAGGCTGCGCAGGTGACTGGAACTGTGATCCCTCCTGAGCAGCCAAGGATGGATAGATGGGTGGGTGAGTGGAAGTGCTGCCTAGGGGATCTCCACGGCCTCTTTGTCACGAAAGCGCCTTCATTGGCTATCCTGCTGTGCTTGTTTTTGTCATGGCTCATCTGTCATTTGTGTTTCTGAGCACAGCCCCACTGAGTCCTCCACTTGGGGACCTGAGGCTGCAGTCTTAGCTGGAGGCTGGACAGGGCCAGTCTCAGGGCCCAGGCATACACATGCCATTGACTACACAGGTGTGACCCATTGGGGGGGTCACGCAAGGCAGTGTCTGCCACATCTGCCCCTCAGAGTCATATTATCTGTTGAGGGATTAACAACTTACAGATTCTTCTTCCATATGGGTTATTCGTAATGACGTGGAAATTCAGGAAATACCATGACACTGACATTCAGGAAACAACTTCCTATGATGCCAGGTGTCCTAGCAGTGTTGGCCGCTGGTTTCCTTTGGGGCCGAGAGGTTTGCCTGGCCTCCAGAAGCCCTCACATGCTCCGCATTCACTGCTCAGATGGCCGCCCACTGCCCATGTCCTTTACCCATCCCTGCATGGTATTCCCGGGCACAGTGGTCAGCACCACACCACGGAGGTTGTGCTGCCAGTCTTATCCTTGGTCGCCAACTTATTTTCTTTCTTCTTTTTCCACTTTCTAGAGTGGGAACACTTTTTTCTTTGAGTCAAAATATATGTTCAACTTCAACTAACCCAAAACCCAGAAAACAGTGGATTAAATGCCCTAGGGATTTACTTCAACACCCACCATGAAACCTGGTGTGGGCAGTCCTAGGCCGGGTTGAAATTGCTCAGAGATGTTTTAGGCTCCTTCTTGCTGCAGTGTCTAACTTTTGTTCCCACAGCCTCACAACCACGGCTGCCTCTGGGCCATTGCACCCGTGTTTCACACAGAAGGGAGGAGGGGGAGCAAAGAGACTTGCCCTTTGATTCTGGAAATTTCACCCTCCCCTCCAAGAACTTCCAACAGAGCCCAATCATAAGGTCACCAGTAACTTTGAGAGCACTGAAGAGAGAATTTTTTTTTTTAACTGGGCACATTGCTGGCTTAAACAAAATCGATGTTCTATTAGTGGGAACACAGGGAAATGGATTTGGGGTAGGTCACCAGCAGGACCACTGTGAGAAACGAGGCCAATTCTCCCCAGTCTCTCGACCCTGATGGGCCCACAGCGACAGCAGTTACTTCTCTCTCGGCCTGCACCGAGGAGCCGTGAAGCTCTGCTGACACAGAAAAGCTCTGGCTTTATTTGCCAGGAAGGTGTCATCTGAAAGCATTGACTGCTGTAAGATGGCACTGACGGTGGCCCTGATGGAGAACCTGCTGCGCAGATTCTGGTGGGCCACTGGGGCCTCTGTGGAGGGCCTGACGTGAACTGTGTCACACAGAAGAGAGATTTTAGAAACCATGTGTGTGGCTGCGGCCACCTGCCCCCCATTGACCCCTCGCTGCTCTGCTGCACGTGGCCGGAGATGGTGGGGACACGGGGGAATGGGTTGATGAACCCACAAGCTTTATTTTTGTCGCAGACTGGGCTTGCCCACAAGGTACACGGGCAGCATGCAGGAGAGGCGGGAGGAAAGGAATGCCAAGGTTCCCCTCCCCTTCTGCCCTGAGGTGCGTCCCCAACACAGCTCCAAAAAGTATAGCATGGTTATTTTGTTTTGTTTTGTTTATAGTACTGAAAATTGAACCTTCAGACAGAACTACAATACCAGCCCATTTTGAATATTTGATTTTGAGACAGGGTCTCACTAAGTTGCTTAGTCACCCAGGCTGGGCTTGAACTTGTGATTTTCCTGCCTCTGCTCTCAGAGTGCTAGGCTCACGGGCCTGAGATGACTTTGCGAACAGCTTCCTGCCTTGCCACCCAGCCCAGGGTTGGCGGCCTCTGACCTGAATCCTCGGGCACCTTATTGGCTCCTCAGTGTGCCTTGTAACCAGCACCCAGCCCCAGAGACCTTCTGCTTTAAATAGACGCTAGCGGTTAGATCCTGACTCACAGAGACGGCACAATAAGCATGCAGACACCCATCACTTAGCTCCAACAATGATTACCGTTCTGCTACACTTGCCTCTTCTATTTTTATGTTTGTGGGAAAAGAATCCCAGGCATCGTGATGTTGCTAGATGATTTCAGGATGTATCTAAAAAATAGGTCATTTCCTTACATAACAAACTTGTTAAGTTGTTCACACCTATGTTCACATATTAACACACTAACAACACTAACAGACCTTCCTGTAGTATCTAAGACTCAGCTCAAGGAATTCAAAAATGTGTATTTTGTAGTTGATTTACTCAAATCAGCATTTAAAGGAGGTGGATACACACTGCATTTGGTAGATGTGTTTCCTGGGTGTCTTTTAATATTCAACAATTCTCCCACCAAAAGATTGTTCTCTCTCACACACACACACATGCGTGCAGTCACGCACACACTTCACACATCTCACAGATACATTACCATCAGCACACACACCACACGTGCAAGCCCCACATACACACAACTGCCATCACACACACTTCACCATCACCACATACACTTCACCATCGTCACTGCACACACATACACTCTACCACAGTCACACACTCCCATACACCCTACACACATTACCACACATGTCATATGAGCCATACACACACATCACCATCATTACCACAGCACTGCTCACACAAACCACACACATATCACACACACCCTGTCACCACATACATTATACATCCATCACACACACACTGTGTACAACCACTATCACAGCCCCCCACCCATTACCCTTGTCACTACACACAGCACATAAGCCATGTATGCACATCAGTGTCATCACCACGTACATACAGACATCAGCACCATCACCACACAGTTCATACAAGCACACACACACACACACCCCATCACCACATGCACTACACTAAACATACAGAGCACTACAGCTACCATCACGCACACTCCACAAGCGTGTCCCACACGGGCATGGCCATGCTGCCACTGTATGTACCTCAGGGCCCTGTGCCTGGCTGTGCCTCTTCTTCCGGAGTCCTCAACCAGCAGCCCTTTGTGGGACCCACCGCCCTCCCTCACGGGCAGAGCTCTGCTTCCTGCTCCAGCCCTGCAGAATCCATGCTGTGCGCCACAGCGGGTGATGAGTCTGTTTTTCCACCGCGATTTGGTTTCCTCCTTAGTTGTACGGGAAGCTACAGGAGGCAGGAAAGGAACCTCTCATAGACTCAATCTCAAAAGACCTTCAAGACCATCTCATCTAAGCGTGATTCTTCTTTGCTATGGTGTTGCAATTGGCATAAGTGGTATATCACCACTATCTTACAGATGAGAAACAGGGCCCAAGGAAGCTCTAGGGTTCTCCAAAGACAGTGGTTGGCCCCAGGAAAGGCACCACAGATGGTGGGTTTCCCACCGGACCACGCAGCTCTGCCATCCCACCTTCCGTGGCCTGGGCCATGTTACAGCAGGTGGAAAACACCCACTAGACCTGCGCCTGACAGATACATTATGGTTCCGAGCGGCCATGGCCAGTTAGAGACAGTTATAGGAAGTTAACGATTGGCGGCTTCTGCCAAAGCTCCCGCTATATCCTCCATTCTCTTGAAATATTGTGGGTCTTTGATCTGCTTGGTCTTTGCTCCAGAAGCCTCTGATGATGGCTCAGTGTCACTCAGCCCTTCTTGGGGAACACAGACACAAGGCCGCACCAAAGTGCACAGCACTTGTAAACCCACGGAGACGAAAAGCAGACTGGTGGTAATTCGGAGGAGGGGGAATGAGGACTCACTGAGTAGGGTACAGCAATGAAGCAGGGGTGACAAAAATATCTTGGAACTAGACTAAGAAGGCAAAGGTTCCCTGACACCGCAAATGTACTAACCACCACTGGACTGTCCCCGTTCACGTGGCTAATTTTATGTTATGTGAACTTCACCTCCAGTGAAAATAAGTGCACTGTACTTAACTGGTTTAAATGTCCCAACTCAGGTCAGCTCAACCAAGCCACACCCAAGCCTTGTCGCCAGCCCTGGCTATGCAAGAGGAAGGCAAGATTCCAGAGGGGAGTTCACCCGAGTTGGAAGGAGCACTGCATTAGGGAGTTTTAAGGGAGGTACTATGGGGGAATTGCCCGTGCAGGTGGTAGGCACTGAGGGAAGCATGTTTCTGGGCAGGAGAGAGGCAGTGGGTGGAGTTTTCAAGCTCACTGCTTATATGAGGTCACTGCTTACATGCTTAGGACATATTCCCCAAGTGCTGCAAGGCAGATCATTTCTTGAGCTGTCCCATTGGCACCCCCAGCAGAGCCCATCCTGGGAAAGAGGCCTCAACTGTCATGGGAGCTAAAGGCAGACAGAAGGAGGAACCCAGATGCCCTCTTAGGAGATATCATTTGGCCAGCTGCTATCCTGAGAGCAGTAATCAAGAACCCACAAATCCCACAGCCAATCACCTAAAGTTTCTCATGTCCACTAGCTCTTCCCTAAACCCCAAGCACAGGAGAAAGGGGCCACATGAGTGAGGAGGGAGTGGAAGGGCAGCCATACTCCGCCTCTGGTGCTAAAGGGACATGGGCCAGTGCCGGGGAAAAAGGGCAGGCCATGGATCTTACATCCCACTCAGTGAGAGGCCTAAATCGCTCTGGAAAGTTTTGTTTTAACACCTGAGCATAATCAGAAAGCTATGGGACTGGCTAAAGATTTACCAAAAATTGTGAAAAGGAGATTTGGCATCAGTGTCCAAAAGATGTGGAGACCAAAACTGAGTCAGTTCACATTTGTGCCCCACAGAGTTCAAACTGCTAAGTAATTGCTTACCCTGCAACTTTATTTTTTAGTTTATTTTTTTAATAATAATTATTATTTGCAGCACTAGGGGTGGAATTCAGAGCCAGCCACTCTACCAGTGAGCTACAACCCCACCCTAAACTGCCTAACAAAAGTGCCTATTTTCCCATCTATAAAATGGGAAAGTCATGCCTCGTGCTGGGCGGCTGGGAATGCTCAACCAAATAACTTTCATGAAGCCCCTGGCACTTAGATGGTCCATAGGCCAAGGAGTAGGGCAGCAGCTGCCAGAAAGCAGGCAGAAACCCACAGACCCTGGGGAAGCTGAAGCCTGAGCAGGTGTTTTATAGGTATTTGCGGATGTGGCAAGGGGTCTCAGAGGCAGATGTGATCACCCAAGGACCGCCCTATGTTGCCCCACTGATCTTCTGGGAAACCTGCAGTGTGCCTAAGAACTCCAGATCTAGAGTTACCATCTGAAGCATCCCCTTCATCTTCACCCAGAGGACTTCCTGCTTCCATTAGGGATGTTGGTGCTCATCAGCAAGGGGAGGAAAGGGATGAGCAAGTCTGTTTCAAGTCTGGTATTTCCTCATTGTCACAGCCCTTTGTGTTAAGAGCTGAGCAAGATGGATTTTAAGAGATTTTTTTTACTATTTAAGGGTTTTAACCCTCTTATTGACAATGAGTGGCCACTGAAATTGATATTTTTTGTAAAGAGATACAGCCTCTCAGTCAAACCGAGGAGAAAACCAGTGGCAGACTTTGAGGAGTGGCCACATCATGAATATTCATCAATGATGATGATTATGGTAATGGACCTGCAAGTGTTTCTTTTTCTACAGTTCTTTGAAAGGGACACATGTTTGCCTCAGTAGTGTGCCAAGGGATGTGAAAGAGGCGATGGCCTGCCTTCCCTCAGGCAATAAATGGGTATGTTCTGTTGAAAAGTGAAAAAATAGTAATACTTAAATTCCCTGGTATGGAACACATTATGTCCCTCTGGAATCTACACGTTGAAGCTCCAACCCCAAAAAGACAATATTTGGCAGTCAAGCCTTTATGCAGGTAAATAAGATTGAATGAGTGTGGGGCCATGACCATTTAGGGTTAGTCCCTTAATAAGAAGAGATGAGAGAGAGAGGTGACTTCTCTCTGCTATGTGAGGTCACAGCATCTGCAAGCCAGGAAGACAGACTTTGCCAGGAACTAAATCAGCCAGCGCCTTAATCTTAGAACACCCTGACTCTAGAATTAGGGAAAATAAGTGTGTTTGTCTAAGCCCTCCAGCCTATGGTGTTTGTTTGAGCAGCCCCACTGACCAAACCACCATTACACATCAGCCTGCTTTTCCTTACTGTGGTGGTTGGATCTGGAGTGTCCCCCAAAAGCCTCATGTTTCTATGGATATTGTGTAGAATGGAAGGTGGGGTCTGGCTAGAAAGGGGCGGAAACTTAGGGTATTGACCTGGAGAAGCATGTGTTGGTTCTGCCTTCCACCCGGTCTCTCCCTGTACTACCATGTTGTGAGGATCTGCCGCTGGAGCTCTGGCTCTGGCCCCGCCCCAGCTCCAGCCCTGCCATGTGACTCTACCATTTTCCAGCCCCCCACCCGTGAATGGACTGTGATCTTCTGAAACTGTAAGCTAAAATAAATCTTTCCTCGAGTACTGAGTCACAGTGATGAAAAAGTAACTAACACAGTTACCAACACACCTCAACTCTTCTAAACAGTGTTGGTGATAAAATATTCCTACAGCCTGGACTCCCCATGGTACATCACTGTTGACATGATTGCTGTTAGGCTATGATAAGGGCTCGGGGTGCTGCTCAGTGGCAGAGTGCTTACATGGCATGTTTAAGGCTCTGGGTTCAATTTCCCCCAATACTCAAACAAACAAAAATAATTAGCCAGACCCCATGGCATAAACCATGGGCAGCTGGGAATGCTCAGCCAAAAAATGTTCATGAAGACCCTGGCACGTAGGTGGTCAACAGATCATAGAGGAGGGCAGCAGCTACCAGAAAGCAGGCAGAAACCTGCTGGGCTGAGAGGCTGAGGCAGGAAGATCACTTGAGCCCACGAATTCAAGACCAGCCCAGGCAACATAGTAAGACCCCAACTTAACCAACCAACCAACCAAATACTGTTACTAGTACCATCAGCAAGAAAGCAAGGATTAGTTGGTTGACTGTGATAAAACGTCAGTGGGCAAACCTCCTGAGGATACGCAAAGTCAGCATTTATTATTTAGGTATACAGACACATTGACCAAAGCTCAAAGACTTTCCTAGAAATATAAGACAAAAGTAGCATTTTTCTCTGGTGGGAATAGGTGAAAGGGAAAAAAAGAGGCCCATACATACCAAGGTCACATTTCATTTCTTAAGTCTGGTAGTTTACATATTGCATTCATTATATTATTTCCCCTGTGCTTTTTGATTATTTGCATATTTGGTTCAACTGCACTCCCGTCAGCCAAGGAACCTGTGCTCCCGCCCACAATGGGGAGGGGCCCCCTCCAGTAGACTCACTATTTATGTGACCCGTGGAGTTTTAGGGAATAACAGGTAGCTCAGGACGTCTGAGCCCAGGCATGGTAGCCAACACAGCAGGGATGTGGGCGAGCAGGCATGTGGTGACTAAATTGTGAAGGGCCTCGTGTGCTATATTGGACTAGGTGTGGAGCAATAGCAATCAGGACAGTGTCAGAGGTATGGCAACAAGGAGACAGGCTGACACTGGAAGGTGCAGTGATAGTGAGCTCTGCCACAGCAGAATGGACACACAGAAAAGGGATTACTCGGGAGAAATAGGGGCAAACCCAGCCCCTTGGCTGTTTGCTGTCGGATGACAGCCCATTGCAGCTGGAGGTGGAGTTTTCCTGGGTAAAAATGGAAGCAGTCAGCGACTGCTAGAGACAGAAATAACTACAAAGGCTTGACAATCCAGAGAGAATGTTGAAAAAGTAAATTGAAGGCTGTTGGGAGAATGTTCAGTGATTCTCATCTTCAAAGCATTTCTGAGACATGTGCTCATGATTCCTCCTTCCAGAGCCCTAAGAGAAGTACAGGCAAGGAGGAAGGTGGGGGAGGTCCTAGGCATGGGTGCCTGCTGGGGAATGTTACCATGGGTGCCTTTCAAATATTCAGTCTTCAATCTGCCCCTCCAATCAATTCCTTATATCCTGCCTGGTATGGAGTGGAAAGGGTGAGGAGGCCACAGGGGGCAGAGCCGGCTAACCATGAGACCAACTGTCCTGGGTTACCACCAGCTGCCTGGGCTGCTAAGAGTCAGATGATGAAGCCAAGAAAACGGGTAAGGAGCAGCCGGGGCTTCTGCCCAGGGCTCTCACAATATGAGGTGGGTGGGAGGGAAGCAGAGTGGTCCAGGCAGTGCCCAGGCTGAGGTACGTGGGACATTACCACCAAATTGGCACAAGCAGAGCCACAGTGCAAGCCCCTGGCTGGGAAAGAACTAGAACCAAGTCACCTAGCTAGGTGACAGGGAGGGAATGGAGGGCAATGGGCAGACAGGAAGTACATGCTGATCCTGCCCCGGAAGGTGAACCAGGGGCCCATGCTAAGCACCCACTTCTGTGGGTCCTATACACCAAAGGTGAAGAGGCTCTTGATGCTCTTCCACAGAGGAAGAAACTGAGGTGGTCTCAGGAAGACATCTCAGAAATCGGCCTGCCAGGATGGGAACCCACCTTTTTATGTACTAGTGCCCCGGCCCCTAGCAAAGTCCCACTCATCAAGCTCAGCTTGAGGTCCCCACCACTGCAGCCTTCCCCAGCTGCCCCTAGAAGGAAGGCACACTTTTGTGTCCCAAAGCTGATCCTCAAGATGTCTACATGGTGCTGGAGTGTTAGGGTGAAAGCCCAGCTCCAGGGCTCCCAACAGGCCAGACCTGGCATTCTCCCATAACTCTGATCAAGGAGCTGAGCACGTTGAAGAGCAAGGAAGGATCCTTAGTCAGCAGCACCATGCTCGAGTGAGGCATTTCAAGATCTGTCTTCCAGGGGCTGAGGGGAACTTTGGGGTTTTCTAGAAAAGCGTAACAAAGGCAAGGATTGGGGTATTTGCATAGCTGTATGGAGGTAATCCTGGTCAGGTCCTGAGGTCTGGCCGTGGATCCCAGGACTGGTTCTGAGACAGCCATCATAGCCGAGGTGGCAATTCAGTTCCCTTTAAGAGATGAAGGCTCTGTCTTTAGCAGACTGTCTCCCTTTTCATCATGGGGTAATCGCTTATATTTGGGAGGTGACCTCATTTTAGGGAGGTCTGTGGGGATCAGCTTTTCCTGGGGATCTAAGGTGACTACAGATTTAGGACAGTAACTGGGGACTTCTAGGCATCACTCCAGGTGTCCTGAAGTGGACATTGTGGAAGCTAGTCATTGAATGTCCCTGCAAATCCTGCAGATTACTTCTACTAACTCTTATGTTGGTGTCCTTAGGCTCAAGGGGAGACAAAATAGGCTACATAAGTTTAGGGCTAACAAATCAGGTACTGCTCACCTGTAGACACTCCTTAAGTGATTAACATGTCTACTTGCAGAGCTGAGCAGGGGTCTAACCAAAGTCTTGAGATGAGGAAGGAGACAGATTCCAAAATGAGGGCAGAGATCCCCAGCTTCATCCTGCTTTTAGTTACCCATAGGGTCCCTGCAGGCTCAATCTCTAAGTCCCTGTAACAATGTCACTGAGTTGTAAGTGGCCTCATGCTTGTTGTTTCCCTTTGTAGCCTCCCCAGCCTGAGAAGTAACCAGATTCCTGTCTGCTGTAGCTGGTGGTCCCCGGTACTCAGTTCTCTAGGTCTCCTGCAAGGTGACCTTTCACTGACACACAGTCTCTGTGAGTCTTGAGTCAGCTTCCCAGGAGGGCATAATGGACAGTCTAGGCATTTGAATCAGGCAGCCAGCCCTGTGGGTGAGGGGTAAGTGGCTCAACTTGCAACTACAGTGACCGATGGGTCCTGGGCAGACACTCTATGCCCTCATGCATGGTATGTGACAGAGAACTGAGCACCTGAGACCCAGGGGCAGGGGATACATCAGCGAGGCCAACAGATCTTGGAGCTTGCATTCTTATAGGAAGATATACAGCCCACACCCGTCGGTGAGTTAACGTCCAGCTGGTCAGCGGTACAGTGTCTGCCTACTATGGAAGAGCTCCCAGGTTCCATCCCTGGCGCCATACATACACAACAAGAAGAGGGCAAATAAGCAATTCAGAGAGGATTCTGTGCTGTGAAGACAGGAAGACAGGGACACGCAGTGGGCCAGCCTCTGGAGCTGATACTGGAGTGAACAATTCCAGGGACCACTCTGATGTGCTGAGTAGTCAAGTTGCACACTGCTCAGCGGGGGTGACAATAGGACTCTACTCATGAGAAAACTGTACCCAGACCCGAAAGCGTTGCTCTGACTTCATGGCTCTGCACATTTTCTGTAGCCTCTGTGATGAAAGATTATTTCGTTGCCTTAAACAGAAGGCGTATTTGTGTGTGTACATATGCTTGAGAGAAATTTACTGAAAAGATGTGGGTACGAGACCAGCTGGCAGCACTTTCCACGCCAGGCTCCCCTCCTAGCAATCTGCCCAACAGTTCTTATTTGCAGTGCTCTAATCCCAGTCGGGGGAGAGAAGGTGGTAAGAAATACACGGGCAACATGGCCCTTCCCCTGAAGCACCTCGTGCCCTCAAAGGAAGGACCTGACTTTGGAAAGAGAAATATAGTAGTTTTCCAGGGTCTTTGGGCAATGGGTCAGTTCCGGATCATAGATTACACACTGAGAAGTAGAAGAGGAAAGCGTGGTTATAGTATTTGGTATCTCTCTTCTAGTGTCCTTCTAAGAGGCATTTTCCAAGGCTTTGATTATTGTACCTGTCCAATGTGTAGAATTTATACCACTTTCTCATATATAAAGTTTTCTTCAAATATTAAAATTTCTGCTGATTTACAAATATGTATGGCATAGTAGTGCGTAAGCAGAGGTAAGAAGATGAAGTTCTGAGAGTTTAAAAACATGTTTAACTTTTCCTCCCCTTCTCTCCTCTTTTTTAAATCCTTTCAATTTCAGTTTCTCTGTATAGTTCATATAAAAGAGCTGAAAACACCAACATCCAAGGGACAAGACAAACTGGGAGCCATGACTAGGAAACAAATACAATATTTTAGGCAAAAAGATGACACAAACCCAACAATGCACCAACCTAACTGAGAGGTCAAAGGACGCAGGTGAAACCAAAATAAGACCCACAACAAGAGAATTTGAAGTGAAATTGTGGCACCCCGTGACCTTCTGCCTGGATAGCAAGTCCAGATGTAAGGCTCCAATTATGGAGTGAACGATGCTTTTGTTTGCTGTGGTGGGGTAGCCACGATGAGGACTGGGGATTGGGCTGTTTCTCTGGCCTGTGGGTCAGGGATTGAGTGGAAGAAGACAAAGTGGGCTGCCTAGTAGGTTGGTAGAGCAGGCGGTTGGGCTATGGTTTAAAGGAGACAGATCCCCCCAGTGGGGATCAGGGTCGTCCTCATCAGTTGTCTAGCTTCCTGGAAGTTCTCAGGTCAAGGCCAGAGAAGGTTGCTGAGGCCAATCAGGTTGATAAGGCTGGGAGGGTTATCATGGCTGGGAAGGAATGCAGGAGTAGCTATCTTTTATTCAAGGTCATGCACAGAAAGCCAAGCTCTGAGTGTGGGAATGTTCAAGAAGTTCAGCACCAGAGCCACAGCCCAGGAAACACAGTAACACTCAGAACTTGTATGCTAGGTTGCCTGGCAAAAAGTAATTAAGGTTGAAGATGAGACTAAGGGTGCTAATGAGTTGGCCTATAGGCAGATAAATTACTCAGTTCCCCTACTGTACTCATGGGTCCTTACGGGTGAAAGAAGGAGGCAGAAGACAGGTCGGGATGATGGCATGTGAAATATGACTAACTTGCACTGCTTTGGAGATGGAGAAAGGAGCTCTAAGCCAAGAAAAATAGGTGGCCTCTAGCAACCAGAATAGATGAGAAACACTCCACCCCCTCACTCCACACCTCTAGAAAGGTACTTTGATATTTAAACCAACAAGACCCATGTGGGACTCAATCTGTAGAACTGTAAGAATGTAAGATTACAACTTTTTTTTAACTAGGCTTGAACCCGAAGTCTTCACACTGAGCTACAACCCTAGCCCATTTTCCCCTTTTGATTTTGAGATGGGCTCTTGGTTAAGTCATTAAATTGCCCAGGCTGGGTTTGAGCTTCCATTCCTCCTGCCTTGGCCTCCGGAGTTGCTAGGATTACAGGCCTGCATCACTAGGCCCAGCAATGCGTATTTTTGAAGCTGCCAAATTTTCAGTAGTTCTTAAAGCAGCAATAGACAATAATTGCACACTGAGGATGGGAAAGGATTGGCCAGGTGGGGAGTAGTGAGGCAGAGAAAAAGTCAGTTTCGGAGGCAGGTGAGCCAGGCAAGGTGGGACTCAGTTCTTCGAGGGGCACCCTGGATCTTGGGGTGAGGGGGAGGCAAACAATATCTCCCTTGCAGGTCATTCTCAACTCAGGAGCAGCCACGTAATTTATAGAACCATCAAAAAATGAAAATGCTGGGCCCTTTGTATGAAATTATTAAAATATTTTGCAATAGTGGCAATTCTTTTCTGAGTGTGGGTCTTGCTCACGGGTGCTGCATGATCTCGCCGATGTAGAAGTGGGTTACTTGGGAGCCTTTCCTTGGCCCCTGCCAGGTGGAGAAGCCTCTTATCAAAGGCCACAGCTGCTTGAGTCTGTCTCTGTCCCCCCTAGTTGGCATGTGCCTCAACCTAAGACTTTGTAATATGATATGCTTATCTCATTTTATTATACTTTGATTGATTACATTCTGAAAATATTGTTTACAAATAAACCATCATCTAGGAAGTCTATTGGCACCATTTTAGCAACAGCTCAGATGTCTGTTAGCATTTTTTAGCAATAAATTATTTTTAATTAAGGCATGTACATTTTTTAGATATAATGCTGTTGCATACTTGACACATAATACAAAGCTTGGGTATGTACTGGGAAACCAAAAGAACCATATTATTGACTGCAGATTACTGTCCTTGCTGTAGTGCGAGCCTTGCTTCATGGCAGTGGGCTAGAGTTGCACCGCAGAGTCCCGAGGGAGACCAGCAGAAGCCTCCTGCATGCTGCTGCCTGGCCAACCCACAGACTGGGCCCTCCTGTGGTGTCCAGGCCCACATGGGGGTCTGAGAGAGCTCAAACTGTAGACAGAAATCAGAGGCAGAATTTTTGTCTTACATCCAAGCAAAAGAAAAGAATGTGCTGTTCCTAAAATGCCCATGTTTCTGGAACTTAGAATCCCAATTATGTCCCTTCTGGCAAAATATGCATCCCTACAGAACGCTTATTGCTTACCAAGCAGTGTTACGATGAAATCAACATGAGGCTGATGTGTATTTTGTTTTCCCCCCAATTAGGTGGGTGAAAATTTGGCCCCATTTGGTACCACGCACCCGGCCTCAGTGACTCTCCTCCCAGCCTGGCTCCGTGTAAGTCTGCTGGCTCTGGCCAAGGGGGATGAGCCCTGGTTATGGGCAATGGGACACATTGGGTGGGGCTTCTGTTGTTCACTCCTTCACGAGGGTAAACTTTCCCCCAAAGTCTCTAGATAATTCTCCAAAGGAATGAGAGTCACATTTCAGAGGAAACCGCCATCTCACTCCTGCTTCCACACTGTCGCCATCAGATGCCTGACGCCGCTGCCTCTGCCCTCTACCTGCCAATGCTGACTGTGCTCCTGGAAGAAGTGAAGAGAAGAAAAGGGGGGAGGAAAAGTTGCCACTGAATAAAGACAGGGAAGCATCTGCTTCTTAAGCGCCACGAAGGACCCAAAAGTAGCCCCAGACACAAAGGGTGAGCACACAGTTCATCTGGAGAGCTGGCCCTCCTCCTCTTCCCCGCTACCTTCTCCTCCCATCTTCTTTACTGCTGGCGAAGCCCTGATATGTTCTACAAAAGCAGTTTTAAAAATGGAAGTATAATACTGTGTTTTCCAAACACCTGGCAATATTGTATGATATCGTACTCACCTGGCAATACTGCTCAAATGTAATTTCCAGTTTGGCAGATGGTGGGACCTGCGGCTCTGCATGCCTCACCAGCGCCCAGGAGATGGTGATGCTGCTGGTGTGAACCAGCCTTTTAGTGGCAAGGGAGAAATGCACAGATCACTTGCATAGAGCTTGATGGTGAGCACGCTTGTGCATTGGCAACTCAGGTAAGGCATGGGATGGGGCATAGGTCAGGGGTAACCTAAGTGCTTAGCATGTGCTAGGCCCTTGGTTCCATTCCCAGAAAGAGAGAAAGCAAGAGTGAGAGAGCGAGAGAGAGAATTAGAAAGCAAGCAAGCAAGTATTACTTGTATCTCAGAAGCTGCCTTTCTGTCTCCTTCTAATCCTTACCTTCATCCATCTGCACAAATGTAACAACACCCTGGAGTTTCAATGCTGTAGTGTGGATTTTTGTTTCAACTCTCCTTTTACTGTGTTCAAAGCAAATTTATAGATAATATAACCCACCGACAGGCACCAATTTGTAAACATGTGCACTGTTTCAACTATAATGTAGAAAATAAAAGTCACTAGTCACCCCCAAATGTGAATTTCTACGTGGTTGAAGCATGGGTGTGACTACACTAGCACAGTGGTCCCCAATTATTTTGATACCAGGGGCAGGTCTAGAGGAAGACCAGTCTCCCAAGGATGGGGCAGGAGCATATTTGTTCTGTAGTAGGCAGTTAGAGGTTGTTGTGTAAAACAGAGAGTGGAAAACTAAAGGGAGCAAGGAATGAAGCTCTGCCTCCTGTAGTTGGTCAGTCAGCTGTGGCCTTAGAACCTAATAGGAGCAGCTGACAGGAACTAACCCAGTGCTGGAGGCCCCTGTGCATCTGTCCCTCACCCCAGTGCTTACAAGGCCATGGACCAGTACTTGAGCCACAGACTCCTGAGGCCAGGAGTCGGGGACCCCTGCTCTAGCAGATATAATGAGGTGGTCAGGTGACAGATCGTTCCTGGGAGGCGCTAGTTCATGCTGAAAAGGTGTTCAGCCAAGGATAGAGGATCACTAGGCTTCTTTTTCATATTTCACCTTTTGAATTCAGGACTAAATGCATGTATTTGCAGGTGTATGTTGAGTCACCAGGAAAGTGGCAACTACCAAAACAGAGAGGACTGTTGTACCTATGTCTTGGGTACCACAGGCGATGCTGCCGGAGTTTTAAAAATAGAATTATTCTGGATAAAATTCTAGACAAAATGAAATGAAGAGAAATGGCTGAGTTCTAAAGACAGTGTTCTGAAAATGAAAGAGAAATGAATTGTGGCTATGAGTAGGACTAGGTGCGGGGGGGGGGCACTCAGGTCATAGGATTTAAGTGAGTGAAAACATTTCACCAATTAAGGTAAAAATATTTAAAAATAAAAATTAATGTAAGAATCTACAGTGAGCTGGGTGTAGTGATGCATGCCTATGAACTCAGCTACTCAGGATGCTGAGGCAGGAGGATCATGTGTTTGAGAGCAGCCTAGGCAATTTAGTGAGAGCTTGTCTCGAGAAAGAGCTGGGGATATGGCTTCATGGTAGAGCACTTGCTTAGCATCTGCCCTAGCCAGAGAAGACAGATAATACTTTCAAATTTTAAAACTTTGACATTTTGTTCAGATTTTTATGTTTTCATTTTTAAATATTGTACTAAATATTATGTATATTGTTAGTGAATTTCTTTGAACCTCCTTAAATCTTGTGTGCAAGGCAAAGTAGCTCACGTGCCTCACTTTACCTCATCCTGAGCGAAAAAGTGGAAACTCCAGAATCATTCTACCTCCAGAATTGTCATGCTGTAAAATAACAAAGATTCCTATTGCCTCAGTTACGTGTAGGTAGCACTTATGCTTCTTCCATCTCAAAGCATAATGACAAATATAGGTTCAACTAGTGCAAATGACAGAAACTCAACTCAGGCTGCCCTAAATAATGGAGGAAGGCATAATCTCAGAGTACAAAGTAGGGCGCCACCAGGAACAGGTTGTTCTGGGCTCTGGCTTTACTTCTGTCTTGTCCTGTCAGTGTTTTCCACTACGACCTTCAGGTTTGGCTGAAAATCAATGTATGTTGCATAAGAAAGTAAGTCTCTCATTTTGTCCCAAATTTCTGGCACAGAACTTCTAAAACCTTTGGAATTTCCCAAGTGATAAAAGTGGCTTTGTTGCTCATGAGTGCTATAGTTTGGTCTTCAAATGCCCTCAGTCCCATGTGTAAAGACTTGGTCCTCATCTCCTGGCACTATTGGAAGGTGGTAGAGCACTTAAGAGGTGGACCTAGTGGGAGAAGTTAGGTCATGTCTTCAAAGGAGATTTAGAACCTGATGTCCTCCTCTTTCTCTTGTCCACCTCCCAGCTTCCAGGAAGCAGCAACTGTGCTCCACCACGTGCTTTCTGTCATGATGCACTGTCTTGCCACAGGCCTAAAAGGTGCACTGAACCCTTCAAAATTGTAAGCCAAAATAAAACTTTATTCTTTTTCCCCCCATTTTATTGATATGTGTAAGCACAAAATTTAAGGTTTACAATGAAGTTGAACATTTTGTGCACCTACGTATCTTGTCAAGGTGACAAGGGCTTTCCCTCTCTCCTTTTATCCCTCCCCCTCCCCTCCCCTCCCTCCTCCCCCACCCTACTCCCCTGGTTCACTTTGTTTTTCGTTTTAAGTTCCCTAAGAGTTGTGCTCTGGGTCTCTCATATCAGAGAGACCATTCGATGTTTCACTTTCTGCTTCTGCCTCACTTCACTAAGCATGATGTTCTCAAGTTTCTTCCATTTGCCCGCAAAAGCCTCCACACTGTTTGATTTTATAAATTCATAGTATTCCATTGTGTATAAATACCACAGTTTGTGTATCCATTGGTCTGTTGATGGGTATTTTGGTGACTTCCATATTTTAGCTATTGTTAGTTGTGCCGCTGTGAACATGGGTATACATATATCTCTGTTGTGTGTTGTTTTGGCCTCTTTTGGATATATTCCCAGGAGGGGTGTCACTGGATGGAAGGGGATATTTATTTCTAGTCTTTTGGGAGCTCTCCATACTGCTTTCCAAAGTGTTTGTGTGAATTTACATTCCCACAAGCAGTGTAGGAGGGTTCCTTTCTCCCCACAGCAAAACTTTACTCTTTATAAGCTGTTTCTCTCGGGCATTTTGTCACAGTAGTAGAAAACTAACACACTGTGGCCCACAGATTTCACCTGAATTTATGTTAATAAGACTGCCTAGGATGGGAGATGATCACCAGGAAAATCAAACATGTAATGATTTGATCTAGTCCAACCTCCGGGAATGAAAGGGAAGTGAGAGAATGAATTCAGTTGTGTGGCAAATATCTAACAAATTATCTTATGTAATGGAACCCTAATGGAAACACTGGACGTCAAAGCACATTGACATGCTGGGAGAGTGATGGACACTAGTTCTATCAACAAGATACTTACTTTCATATCCAGAAAGAAAGAGAAAAAACTTCCCTCAAGCATAGAATTACTTTTTTCCTTTAGCCTTACTATGCCTACTTTATTATCCTACACCTAACATGGTCTCCAAAGGAATATTGTGTTTTGATGTGGATAAATCCCAATTCTTAGACCAGATCCTTAGCTAACACAAGGGATTATTGGACTTAGCTTAGATCAATCAACCTGCTCATTCTGCCTCCAAGAATGAGAAATAGGGTCATTGGCCTTTGGTCTACAATGGCTATATTTAGAAGTGGTAAAATATCAAACAAATCTGAGAGTCTGTTAGCAAGGGATAAAGGGGTAAATAATGGAAGCTGTGAAGACCTCCAACAGTAAGTGCTAGGTAACAGAATGACGCTGGACTTGAATTCCAGCTACAATACCAGCTGTGGGATCAGATTCGGTCCATTTTCTTGTATGTAAAAATGAGATAATAATACCTACTTGACATAAGTGTTTATAAGAATTAAATAAAAATGCAGTGTCTGATATATAATAGGAAATTAAATTCATACTGTCTGATGTAGATATATAAATGTATATACAGTAGGCACATAATTAGAGTATGGTGTCTGCTATGCTGTTGAGAACAAATACTTGGGAAAATGAACTCAAAGGAAGAAGGTTTATTTTGGCTCTGGACTTCAAAAGTTTAATTCCATATTCACTTTGCTCTGTTGCCCCTGGGCCTTGGTGAGGCAGAATGTCATGGCAGAAGAGTGGAAGGATAAAGTGGCTCACCTCATGGGAGATAGAAGGCAGAGAGAGGAAGGTCAGAAACAAGATGCACCCCTGGACCTGCTTCCTCCAACTAGACCCCACTTTCTAACAGCTCCCTCAGCTATGAACTCATTAATGCATTAAGCCATTGACGAGGTGAGCTCCCTTACCCCAGAGAGGAGACCCAGTCATCCCTCTGGGCTCCATCTGTGGACACAGCAACAGTGAGGATCAAGACCTTAATACATGAGTCTTTGGGAAACATTTAAACCATAATATTGACATACAGCAGATACATAATTAAATGAATAGTCTCTGACACATAGTAAATGCACAGATATACTTCCTTCATCCAGCCTCCCCAAGATGTGGCATTCCAAGGGGCTGAGTGCAGCATTTTTGTCTTTGATTAGGTTGCATGGTGCCTAGCACATGGCAAGCACTGAATGGATACTTACCAAATGAATGGACGAGAAAGCGTCCTCTGAGTAACTGGAAGTTTCCCCCTAATGCTAAGAATTATTCAAATAACCATGTAGCCTGTTCTTTGAATGAATTTTAGGTAGCTAACTGAATTTGAATTTCAGCTCTAGTGACAGTTTGTCCTTCATTGTCTGTTGTGGTTAGGATCTGGAGTGTCCCCCAGAAGTCCCACGTATTTTAATGTCGTTGATTGTCTATGGAACCATGTGATGTTGGTGGATTGGGGTCTAGTCTGGAGGGGTGGGTTACAGTTAAGACTAAAGGCGTGTGAGGTAGGATTAACGGTGTGTAGTGGCCACACCTGGATGCAGGAGGGACTGGTTACTGGGCGGAGACCTGAAAGGATACATAAGCTGCACCTGCCCTCCTAGATGACTGGGACTAGTCTCAACTGGTCTCAGCTTGCCTTCATGTTTGTGATGTCCTGAGAAGCTGCCTCCACCTCTGCCTCTCTCCTGTACTCTGATTGCTGCCGGCTGCCCCTGAATGGACTGTGACCATATGAAACTGTGAGCTAAAATAAACCTTTCCTAAATTTGTGGGTGTCGGGTATTGAGTCACAGCAACGAAAAAGTAACTAAGACATCGTCCACACATCTGTGCCTCTCTTTGCTCTAGTCTTGATTTCCTATTCCTATTTTCTTTGAGCCTGGTTCTCTACTTCTTCTTGGTTTTGTTTCCCCAGCATCATTTTGTCGTATGTGTCTTTGGTGTAAGCCATCTTTGTTGTAAGAAGGAGGAAACCAGACAAGTAGGCAAATCAAATCCTAGCTTAAAAAAAAAAAAAAAAAGCTGCTGAAGACATATTGAATCCTTTCCACCATTAGTAAATGAATTCATTCCCAGGCTGGTCTGAGTAGAGCCAAGACTTTCCATCCGGCTTTGTTCCAAGGGGCTGGGGGTGCCAGGGGGAATACTGGGGCCTGAAAGACATCCAAGGGAAAAGGCTTCTTTTAGAGGCGAGCCCGCATCACACAGTTGGCAATGCTTAGGCAAATGTTCTCCCAGCTTTCAGGGGGAAATGAAAGACATTCCCCCCATAGCTTCCCTTCCAAGCCCTACAGCTGGAGGGCCAGGAGAGCCAAGTTCCGCCCTTTTCAATGCAGGTTCTCACTCGGATGCCAGGATCTCCTGACACATTAGCCAAACATTCAACATAAGAAAAAGGCCCATCACACATCTTTCTGCTTATCCATCATTAAATGCTCCATTTAACCCAAAAGAACCTGACTTTTCTTTTTTTTTCTACTGCCATGGCTCAAGGAGAACACCATTACTGAGAGTCTGCGGTGGAGGGGCCAGTTTACAAAGGAAAGTAAAAGAAAGGAGCAGACTTTCTGAGCAGACCTCTCACTTTTAATTCACAGAATGGGAGAACGGCAAGGGAACATGGAAATTCTCTAGAATCGCCTCTTTATTTTACAGATGGAGAAGCAGATGCCCAGCAGGGAAAAGAGACTACCTCAAGGTCACATAACCGGTTAAGGGGAAGGGCAGGAGTAGACTAGGCAGGACCAGTACGCAGCACCTGGCTCATAGCCCATTCATTCAACAACATACTTTTTTTCCTCCTTTTTAGACCTACATGCCCCAACTCTTGATTCACTCACTAAGTCATGTACTTGCCCAGTACCTTATGCTTACTCATTCATAAACTGTCGCGAGAGATTTAATGATAAACAGATGATGCCCTTGCAGAAGGTCAAACTATAAGACTGTCTCACTTCTCTGTTATTTTAAACCAACAAACCCAAATAGCATAATGAAAGGGCCCAGTTTATTTTTCTTGTCATACAAAATGAAATAGTTTACAGGCAGACGTTGCCTAACTCACACATAAGCTGCGTCCTAACAGTGTGTTTGAAATTTGCTATTTAGAATCCAGGATGTGTGTTCTTCCTAGGAAGTCACATGGTCGAGTGTGGGCTGAACCCCAGGCGGGTCACAGAGGCCAACTTAACCAATAAGTAACCACAGTGGAGTCGAGGCAAGCATTCATCAGATTATCTCCACAAACACACATCCCCTCCTGTGCCTGGTGGGAGCTGCCAGGTTAGGCCAGGTGAAAGCTAAGAAGCCCAGGCTACGGGGCAAATCAGCAGCAGAGGGCACACTTACCAGGGGCAAGGAAGGCCTCAGGTTCAATCTTCAGCACCCAAAAAATAAAAAACCTTAAAGGTGGAGAGCCACATAGAGTTGTGATCTGGGTGTGAGATTTGGACAGAATTGCAGCTGGTTTCCAGTTACATCTGCTACTGAGTGGCTGGGCTTAGTGTCTCACCCTTTCTGAGCCTCTAAAAAAATGATGATAACTACCGCAGGTGAAGACAATGACTATAAAGGAGCTACTATGCTTGAGCTCTTGCTTATTAGGGCAGCTGCTTCAGCGAATGGGAATGATGCTGGGCTCCGGCATTTTGAAGAGCTGTGATGTTCTCTTTGAGGAAATGGACGGTGGGGTGGGGCAAGGCTCCTGCCACAGCCATCAGAGTGAGGAGCAGGGGGCCCTGGCTTCTCAGCCCCTACCCTTGTCTCTTAGCAGTAGAAGTGGCAGCAGCTGTGACCCCACCCTGGCTGATAGGAGGTAGGCAGACCCTCAGAAAGGCCCACAGTGGCCGTTCTGTGCAACCTCATTATAGAAAGGGCTGCACCCAGCAGTGTGCAGTCACAGCGGCCCCAGCTTCCCCTACCCTCTGCAGTCATTCCTTCCCAGCCCCTGGGGACATCTCTGGCAGCTGCCCCAGTGTTTCTGGGACTTTGTGAGTCTCCTGTCAGTGACTAAAATGCCCAAGCTGTGTATATCAAACTGTAAATGTTGCTCACTTCTAAGCACTGGTTCAATTCTCTAACAAGCTGAGGCAGCTTTGGGCTTAGAAGTCGCATGGGACAGGCTGGGTTTGTGTTGGTCATTTCTTCCCTCTCCAAGTCCTACTCCCTCGGCCCCCCTCACCAACTGAGTTTTGAACCATCTGAGGTCGGGCCCAGAGGGAAGGCATGGAGGGAGGAGGGGACAACTGCATGGCGTGACGTGGGGTCCCCACGCACAGGAGTCAGTGCTGTCTGGGGAATACAACTTCAAAGTGGACTCCCAAAGTTAGGATAGACTTGTCTTTGCATGAAAAAGAAGCACTAGAGACCAAGAATACAGAGCCCAGCTGTTCCAGTTTGCCTAGCACCAGGGGGTCCCTTAGGATGCCAGGTTTCTAGTGCTGAAACCAGGACAGCCCAGTACTTGCCCTAGTGTGTGGGCACACCACACTGTATGCCTCTCTCCCATGAAGCTTCTTTCTCCTGCATCGTTCTCCCAGCCTGGTCCGGGCTGGAGCTGGGAGGCCAGGCTTGCCCTCTCCCAGCAGACCCTTCATGGGTGCTCTGCCTCCCCAGACAGTCTTAGCATCTTCCAAATGCATCTCTCTGGAACTCTGCCTAAACAGAATCATCCTCAAGAAGAACAGAGGAATTTCTGGTGCCATGGAGAACCTGAACCCAAAGCTGCCACTGGGTATTTGGAACATCTCACCGGGGACCCTCAGGAAGCAACTAATAGTATAGTTGTGGCCTAGATTGAAATCCTAGTTCATCCCTTCATGTCCTGGGCTGTGCTACCTAGAGCAGCTTTTCTGTGCCACTGTTTCTTCGTGTGTGAAATGAACTGACAACGGTACCTATCTCCTAGGGCTGTGTGGACAGTTACACGAGTAAATGCAGTTAACATTGTCCTGAGTGTGGTAACTGCCTGATGAAAGCTCCTATCAGTATTATTACAAAAAGCTGGTAAGTACAACAAAAGTTTACTTTGAATATTTTGAACATTTTTGTGAGTTTTTAAAGTTTGATATTTTTATTTTCCTAAATTTAAAGCAAATTGATAAACTTGTTAGGAAAGGCACCAGAGAAAGCCCTCCCCCCACACACACACACACACTGCTGGGGGCAGTGTAATTTTATAGTCTCTTAGTGAGGTTGTTTAGTAATAAATTTCAAAAGCTCTGAAAATGCCTTTGACCCAGCAATTCCACTTCTAGGAATTTATCCTGAGGAAATAATTGGAGAACTGGCTAAAGATTAATGTGCAAGATTGCTCACTGCAGTGTGCTTAAAAGAGGAAAAAGACTGGAAACTGTTTGAGTATCTTATAATAGGAAACCAGCTAAAATTTGGTTCATGCTTACAACAAAATGCCACACAAGTCTTAAGATAATGTAATAGATCCATATTTATTGATATGGGAGGATGTTTGTGTATATAGAGTACATATGTATAGAACACACGCTTAGTGTGTGTGCCATGGGGTATCAAACCCAAGGCCTTGAGAGTGCCAGGCAAGAGCTTTACCACTGAGATACACCCCAACCCTAGAATGTGCATTTAAAAGTAATGTATATTCCAGAATTTTTCAGAACATAGATTATTACAGTCCATATAAGATCAAAATGTATATATTAACTTTGTATCTTTTGTTTTTCTTAACATTATTTAAGAATAATTTGTGCCTTATTATAAACCTTTATAAACTCCTTGATGCTAATAATATCTAATAAGTTGATGTTTCTTAATTTAAATAATCAATCACTTATTAAGTAGCTTATTCAAAAAAGAAAGAAAAAAATTTAAGGAACATATTGTTAACATCTTTGTGCATAGTATTTTCTCATTTTCATGAACATTTCCTTGATATTACTATCCTAAAGTCAAATTACCAGATGAAAATATAGAGATTTGTGCATATTTAAGAGGGCTATAAATGTTTTTAAGGATAGCAGTGCATGTTGACAAACTGCTTTCTGGAAAAGTTACATTAATTCAAACTAAGATTTGGTTTGGAAATTGAATGCTTGCTTACTTAATGAATCTTGTCTTTTCTTTGCAAAGAATGGAGACTATCTTGTGGTGCTTCCCACAGGTTTACAGCCCCAACTGAATGGATGACCTTTAAAGTATCTGATCTACCTGTTCTGATTGTTATAGGTCAAAATCAAGAGACCACCAAACGCCAATTGGAGCAAGGCCATTTTATTACAGCCACTGACCAGGCTGTCCCTGGACTCTGAGTGAGTTTATACCACCTTTGCACTTGGCTTCTGTCTGCAATGGGGTGAGCAGCTCTCTGGCCATGTTACCTCCACTGTTGCTGGCTGCCCCACAATTGGACTATATGAAACTTTTTGAAACTGTAAGCTAAATAAATCTCTCCTCCTTAAATTGTGGGTGTTGGGTATTTTACCACAGCAGCAAGAAAGTAATTAACATGCCTGGCAAAACCGTTCACAAAATTGCCACAGCCTTGGAAAGGAAAAATAAAATTAGGAAGAAAGTATCCCAGGATAATGAGACCCCTACACACACTCACTAATGAATCAGGCTATGTGGCAAAAGAGTAACTTGATTGTGCAAGGTGTAATTCAACACACTGCAGCAACTTTTGGACACATGTGAGCTGCTCTTGGGAATGCCTTTATTTCAAAATTATTTATTATTCAAAACTCAAATGTGCTAAAAAAAATCCTTGTGAGAGCCTCAGACAAAAACAGAAAGGTAAAACACTGGAAGAAATTTCAAAATGTCAAAATCTGTCTTCTGTCATAGTAGAAGTTAGTGAAATCCCATGGACAAAAGCATGAAATTGAGGAGTAGAATTACAATAGGTAATACATATCATGTAAAGACACATGAAAGAATGTAAGAATCAGAAGGGCCCCAAAGCAGCACTTTATTAAGAGCAAGAGATAAATTTAAAGCATTTTTTTTTTGCAGTCACACTGAACTACATCTCAACTTTCTTTAATTTTTATTTTGAGACAGAATCTTACTAAGTTGCCCAGGTTGGGCTCAAATTTGCAACATTCCTGTCTTAGCCTCCCAGAGTGCTACAGATACAGACTTGCACCACCAGGCCTAAACCTTTTGAATAATTCAATTTAATGAGGAAAAGAGAATCATATGAAAATATTGAAAAAGATTTGCAATGTTGGTGGCTTGATGATAAAATACAGACATTAGCAATGATGACACAAACTCACAACAGGCCACTTAGAAGAATATTGCCCCAAAAATGAAAGAAAGAAGAAAAAGTTTTAAAAAATATTAATATGTAATATATTATAGAGATACACTTGCTAGTCAAAACAAATATTGTTAATTCTCTGGGTTTATGACGTATGTAGTATTGGGTAGTTTTTTGAGTCTTAATTTGTTGTGATTTCTCCTAAGTTAATATTCATTCACTTCTAATTTTGTCTGCATAATTTGATATTTTATGTTATTTTTATTGACACATAAACCCTATGCATATTTATGAGGTACCATGTGATGTATTAGTACATATATTCATTATATAATATTTAAATCATAGTACACATGTTTATTTCTTTAAACATTTATCATCTCTTTTTTGGCTAAAAACATCCTAAATCCTTTATCTTTTAAAAATAATTTGATATTTCTTAGAGAGATCCCCAGTCTGTATAAGCCTTGGGTTCCCCAAACCTAGATCTGCCCTGCTAGGAACATCAGTTCTGTACAAATGTTTCTAGAGAAGATTCCAAGTCCAACCTCACTACTTACAGCCTCAAAGCTGGCATATTCCCTAATAAGAAGGCTTACCACAGATCACGTGTCTTTGAGAAGGATTATATTAATACCATGCCAGGAAGAGTCTCCTCATAGGTCTCCTCAGTGGAAAAAAGAATGGGCCAATTCACTAAGTTTCAACACTCAAGTGTTCACAGGAACTGGAGACTGGATGGAAGGGAAACTATGACCCTAGTGAGGGATCTGGATGCGCAGACAGGAGGTAGCCGGGGAACTAGGGCCTTGCAACAGGGCACAGCCATAAGGCAGTTCTATTCTCTACCCAGGGCTTTTAAAACTCAGCTTCAGGGGCTGGAGGAATAAAACAGAGGATAAAGCGCTTGCTTAGCAAGTTCCTAGGCCCTGAGTTCAGTTTCCCAGCACCAAACAAGTCTGGGCATGGGCCCATAATCCCAGCACTCAGAAGACTGAGGCAGGAGGGTTGTTCAGTACCAGTCAGGACTGCAGATCTGCTTCTTTCCCGTCCCTGGCATGGACATGATGCCTAGGAAGGCATACTAGGTCCCTTTAAGTTACAAGAACAGGAGTTGTATGTCTGGTTCAGATCACAAATTGTTCAGTTTAACACCTCTTCCTTCTCTGGCTTGGCATCTGGAAATGGCAGGTGTAGTTCCCTCCTGCACCTTCCCTTCTTCCGCATCCCCCTGCCAAGGAGGGTGTAGATGAGGGATGTAGGTGGGGGACAGGGCAGAGGATGAGGATAAAAGAGAGTGGAAAGAATCCTGCTTGATTGCTTTGATGGTGACCTGACATTGAGGTCCAATAACTGGCTTCCCTTTGAGGCATTTCACTGGGCTTCTTGGAAAAGTGACCAGGATTTCCACTGCAAAACTCCTGACAGGGGTGTCAGATAAAGTGCAAAATGTACAAATAGATTTGAAGTCCAACACTGTGGGAGGCAGAGGCAGGAGGGTCACAAGTTTGAATCCAGTATGGGCAACTTAGCAAGTTAATTAAGGTACAACTCAAAATTGAAAATGAAAATGAGCTGGAGACAGAGCTCTGTGTGAAGCCTGGGCTCCATCCGGACACATGCAGAGAAATGAAGTTCAGGTAAACAATAAATATTTTTTAGTATATAATGTGTGATTGAACACATTGTGAATGTTTAAATTTTGAAAAATATATAACAGTAAAAGACACCTTGTCATTAATACCCTCAAAACATTCCCCTTCATTTCAAACACTCCTCTCCCATCACTACTGTCCCTTCCTGAAGTAGCTCTGGGCACCCTTTCATGAATGTCTCCAGTTACGCTGTTGCAGCTGCCTCAGTGTCATGGATCAATTCAAAACTTTCTCCTTTTATGGTCATGTGACTTTGGAAAGAACTGGAAGTCACACGGTGCCGTATCTGGTGAATAAGGTGAATGAAGACATTGCATGATGCTTTTGCAAGAGCCTTTTTGTGGATGTCACCTGGGAGCAGCATTTACTGTACCTCTTATTGTGTATAAAGACACTCATGAAGAACCAAATTGGGGGATAGCGTGGGTTAGGGAGGGGTGAGAAGGTGGGGGAGAGTCAAAAGAGAGAGGGGAAGGGTTTGTAATTTTGACATGATATATCCGCACACAAAGTACTCAAGTTCAATGTAAATATTTGTATACATAATAAAACAGGAAAAAAGGAACAGTGCTTTTTAACTGTTCCTTAAATAACAATAAATAAATAAATAAATAAAGACACTTACAAAACAAGACTTTCAGAACTGCTTCAGAAAGGGTCAGAACAACGGGATAAGCGTGTTAAAAGCAAGAGGGAATATTCTTGGGAGATTATGGCAATGTGTCTTTTACTATAATAAATTTTTCATTTAAATACTTAATGTATATTTCTATTACACCTCACAATGCTGCATGTGACATAATAAAAATATACCCATTAATTACCTGAAATCAAATTTAAATATGTGTCTTGTGTTTTAACTTGTGAAATCTGGCAACTGTTTCAACTACAGTTCTCATCGTGAGGTCACGGAGGAAGCGTTACAGTTGCATGGATTTTTGTTGAAGTGTAGACAACAGGAACATTCCCTCTTAACATTTGCTATCGTTTGGATGTTAAATGCCACACATTAAAGTCTGACACTAGCCCATGGCTCTACTAAGAGGCAGTGTAACCTTTGAGAGAGGGGGCCCAAGAGGGAGAAGTCAGGTCATTGGAGATGTGCTCTTGAAGGAGATAGTGGGCCCTCTCTCTTCCTCGCTTAGCTTGACCCACCACGTACTTCCCACCATGATAGACTTCCTTGCCAAAAGCCTAAAAGCAATGAGGCCAATTACCCATGGACTGAAACTCCAAAACTATGAGTCAAAATAAACCCTTTTTCTTTGTGGGTTGATTCAGGTATTTTGCCATAGTGATAGAAAGCTGCCTAACACAGCATCCAGTTGTATTCCCTTCTTACAGAAGAGTTCCAAGTAGAGCACAAGGGAAAAAGAAAAAAGAATATTTACCCAGGGCTGGGACAGTTAGGAAAGGTTTCATTGGAGAGGAGCTGCCACAACAGGCGCCACCCAGGACTACTCAAATGTTAAAGTAGTTATGAATTCTTATAATTGTGCTAAAAAGCAGACTTGGCTTGAGTGGGTCTGGGTGGGGCTTGAGATTCTGCACTTCCTACAGCTCTCTGGAGATATCCTCAGATGCACCGTGAGCAGAGAGGAGCAAGAACACGGTGTAGGAAGTGTTGTAAGGCCCTTGGGGGAGGGGAAGAGGCTGGACACTGCAGATTCAGGGAAGGACAAGTGTGGATGTCAAGGCGAAGTTTTGGTCATGTCAACACTGCCCTCATGGGCTCTGCCTGCAGGTAGGAGGCTGAGAGAGACTAGCCACACTGGTGGAAAGGGGGCTGGGGGAGTTCCAGGGTCCTGGCTATGCCAGGAAAAGTGGAACAGGAAAAGCAAGTTGAGTTGGTTCCATTTGTGTCAGATCTTGTAAAAATGCTTTATGAGGTAGCTTATATAATTACATTTCACAAAGTCATGTGGGCATGAATTGCTCCATGTATCTGATGGCTTGACCACAGAGTGTCAGTGATGGACACATTCAAGTCTTGCTTTGCACAAT
>PVKB01003114.1:0-37119 GCA_004027205.1 Ctenodactylus gundi
GCGGGAGGGGCGGGAGGGGCGGGGGCGGGGGCGGCGGGAGCGGGCCGCGCCGTCCCGAGAATTCGGCAGGACAGCGAGCGGGCGGCTGCGGGCGGCGCCGAACGGGCCAGCGAGTGAGGCCGGGCCATGGGGTGGCGGGCAGCGGGCGCGCTGCTGTTGGCTCTGCTGCTGCACGGACGGCTACTCGCGGTGAGTGTGTGGGGTAGAGGGGTGGGGGTTGCCAACCAACTTGGCGGGGGCGTTGGACGCTGCGCGGCTGGGACTATGGCCCGGGACGGCGGCTCCTGTGAGGACCCCGGGCCGGCACGGGCCGGCTCCACCCTGCGGAGTGGGGCTGCCCTGGAGGGCGCCGGAGGGACCCTGCGTGGGCCTGGGGGCGGGGCTGGCCTGCGTGGAAAGCCCGTGGGTCTCCTAGCCACGTTACCGAGGCTCAGTGTCGCGCAAAAGCATGGCCCGGCCAGCCATTCCCGGGGACCAGGCGGAGAAACTTCGAGCAGGGTGGGAACTTGGCAAGACGAGAGTGGACCTTTCTGTGCCAACCTGGCAGAGGGGCACTCAGTGGTAATGGGGACCCTGACAGTCCTCGCTGGAACTGTATCAGGATGCCTTTACTCTTTGGGAGCTGGCAACCAGGCAAGAACTTTTAGAACAAAAGTCGAGGCTTGTGTGTACACCCACGGGCCCCAGAGTCATACAGCCCAGGAGTTGAATCAATCCCTGCCCTTCACTGAGTAATTGTGTGACCTCCGGGAACTACTGAGCCTCTCTGAGGACGGCTCTGCGTGGGTAAAGGGAGCTCAGAATCCCTGGCCTCAGAATGAATAGCCTCAGGGTAGTTGGCGCACAGATTGAGGTGGATAGAAGGCACTCGTACAAGGCCTGTTATGAGTGGGCACTGCACCTGAGTTTACCAGCTTTTCCTCTTTCCAGATCTCTGGGGTGCAGGGGCCACTCCCCGGGAGCCCATGCCCCTGCTCTGGGCTTACATAGGCCCTCAGGGAGAAGAGAATTCCTAGGTCAGGAATCCCGAGGCCTAGAAGGCACTTGTCCAGGAGAGGCTCTGAGGACCTGAGTGAACTCAGAGAGGGCCAGGCGGGGCTAGTGAGCAGGGAGCTGGAGGCAGATGTGGGTGGGGACACCTCTGAGCCTGAGGTGGTGAGCCGCAGAGCTGCTCCTACCCTCTCCTAGGTTCTCCCTGGCAGTCCCCATTCCCGCTTCCTTTCCTCTGAGCCAAGAAGCGTGTCTTTTCCAGCCAGGCCAGTGTTTACCCAGTGACTGATTCCCTGTCCTTGCCTTGCTGGCTTTTCTTCACCTCTGTCCTCCTGAGTCACTCGTTAACCCCCCCCCCCCCAACCCAGATATGACCTGACTGACATCTCTCCTTCCTCTGTCCCGGTCTGGACATCTTCGTGTCTCTCAGCTTGTTACCCTGCACCCCAGAGCCTGGCAGTTGCTCCCCAGTGGATCTGAACTTGCAGCCCCCACGCTCATTTTTTACTTGCCCAAAACACTAACCTCGACCTGGAATGTGTCTGACCTCCCCCAGCTCTGCCCCCGCCCCATGAGGGGCTCCTGCATGAAAGGCCGTACAATGGTCGGAGTGGTGGGTGGAGCTGTTTGCTGTGTGCCTAAGGAATTCCACAAAAATTCCCGGCACTGCTTCATAGCTCAGTCACTTCTTCATTCAACAACAGATCTTCATTGAGCAACTTACTGTGACAGTCCCTGGGAGCGCAGAGATTCATTCCCTTGGGCATGCATTTGCCCAGCACCTATTACACTAGGGCACGTGGTAGGACTGAGGTTGTGTGGGAGCCAGGATGCGCCCTGTGTCGATCTTTGGGGACTGCAGGCCAGTGGGTCACACTCCCATGCCGCTCGGCATCCATGGAGAGGTCTTTACAGGACCACCCAGGTTGACTGTGGGGGCCTAAAAAAAAGCCTGGGCTTCAGGAGTCTTTCAGACGCGAGTTTGAATCGCAGCTCTACTGTTTTCTAGTTGTGTGACCTGCAGCAAGATCCACTCTAGGTCTTCGTTTCCACGTCTGTAAAATGGAGTGAGGAGTTTGATCTGAGTCTTTAATGAGGTTAGGTTTCTAGTCAAGTGTCCCAGCAAGCCTTGGTCTCCTTCAGTTTGTGTCCCTGAGGCAGGAGAGGTGGAGGAAGGCAGGACACAGAGGAGTGAGCTGGGCCTTAGGCACCTGCAGCACCGCAGGTCAGGGGGCAGGAGAAAGGGTGGTCTGAGATTTAGCGTGGGAGTAATTTCAGTTCTGAGGAGTGGGGCAGCTTGCTGGGGGGAGGGGGTGGGCCTGGGTGACTCAGGGCTTGCCCTGGCCTGCTGACCCTTTTCTTCCTGCCCAGGCCTTGGCCCTTCCCTTTGGGGAGCCAGCCCTGCAGGAGACGGGTATCTTGAAGGGGCTGTGGTGGTGATTAAGGTGTTTTCCAAGCTTAGGAGGGAAGTGACTGAGATACCTGTTTCCTGCCCCAGCTGGATTTCCTCGCAGGGGAGGCGGTTGGAGCGAGCTGCGGAGCCTCCCCTTCCTGGGGTGACCTCAGCCCTCCCCTACTCACAGCTGGCTGCCCTGCCTCCACCTTGCTGTTCCAGTGCTCGGGACCCTGCAGGGACAGACAGGTTGAGAGTGCTCTGGGAATTCCTGGGGAGTGTGGCTGCAGGTCCATCCACAAAGTCGGGGCAGATGCGGGAAGGGGCAGAGATGTCCCCCCACCCTCATCTCTTAGGCTGAGCGCCCAGTGTCTGAGGTGTCTTCATGGTCCCGCCTGGCTTGGCCTGGGCCTGTTCTCCGGCTGAGCGCGGACAAGTTAGGATCTGTGGGCCCAAGGCCCTAGCTGGGAGACAGCGGAGGGAAGGAAGGTGGCAGAAGGTGACCTGGTTTAGGGATTGGGAGACAGGGTAAGCACCGTGGTGGGCTGAGGGCTCACCAGGGTGCCACACCAGATAATGACAAAATACTGTGTTTGGTTCACATTCATCCAAGGCCCTCTGCCTGCGGGCGCTGCTGTCTCAGTGAGTTGCATCTCATCCTGCTGCTTCCCGCTTTCCCCCTTCTCTTGATGAGAGTCAGGTTGGGGCCTCTGGCTCCATGTATCCTACAGGTGGCCTGTGAGAGAGACCAGCTTCGCCTCTCTTCCTGCCAGCTGTCCCTTCCTGCTCTTAGCCGGCTACATCATTAGTCTGTTTGTTGAACATGCCAGACACTCTCCCCCGTCATGGCCATTGTGTCTGCTGTTCCCTCTGCCTGGAATTCTTGTCCCTGAATCAGTCCAGAGTTTTGCACAGGCCAATCACATGCTCTGCTACTAAGCTACACCCGCAGCCCCATTGCATTTTCTTCTCGTTGCCTCCTAACACAGATCTGTTAACTTGTCCACCTGTGTCCTCTGCCCAGTCAAGCTCCTTAAGAACACAACCTGTCTTTGTTCCTCATTGCATCCTTTGCCCCCGAGCGGTGACCAGCTGCTCAGCGAACGTATTTGCTGAATGTGCTAAGCTACTAGTGTAGGGACGAGTGTGTCCCTGTCTCCAAGAAGAAGAAATAGAGGCACACAGAGGTTAGGGATCTTGCCCCGTGACTCATGCACTCGCGCGTGGAGGGAAGAGCCAAGTTTTGAAGGCAGAGGGACTGTCCTGTCCTCTCTACTGTCTCACCTGCTGGGGCTGACAGTCAGTAGATGCTGATCGAAATTATCACTGATGCTGGGCATGGTGGTGCACATCTGTGATCCTAGCGCTCTGGGATGCTGAGGCAGGAGGATTGCCCCACCTAGAGAAAACTCAGTAAGTCAGCAAGAACCTGTCTGAAATAAAAAATGAAAACAGGGCTGGGGGGGCGAGGGGATGTAGCTCACTCAGTATGAATGCAGTGGGTTCAATCCCCAGTACTGCAAAACAAACAAATATACAGCAACAGCAAACAACTTCCTCCAAACAAGTTGTTGATAGTGATTTTATAAGTCAAATTTCTGGCCCGTCATAGCATTGGGTAACCACAGGCTAGGACTAGTGGGCATGAGGCTCAGGGTGGCTGTGGCTCAGTGACCATGGGGCCTTCTAGGGTCTCCTGGGCTGGCCCAGGACCTGGACTCCAGGGCAGTCATTCGTAGGTTTTTGTTAATTAGTTTCTTCATGAGAAGGTCCTTGAGAGTGTATAGACTTTTGAATGAATCTGAGACTTCTAGGCGTTGGTAGGCCAGGTCAGTGAGGAGTAACAGGCCTGTGTCCTACCTAGCTGCCCTGCATGGGTTCTGTCTGGGTTCCAGGGCTTCTTCCTGAAGGCTCAAGGCCTGAGTGGGTGTGCAGAGGCCTCAGGGCTTCCAGGCCTTGGGGTGGGGTGCTGACCTGGGAGGAGAGGAGGGGCTGCCCAGGAGTGGTAAGATCTGAGTGATAGATAAATCAGGGGATTCACTGGAGGTCAGACGCGGGCTTTGGATCTTGAGACCACTTAGGGTATAAGGGAAAGAGTTCTGACCTGTTGTCCCCTCCCTGCTCTAGTCTCAGCTATGAGGGTGAAGCCGGGAGAGGAGCAGGGAGCTCCCCAAGGATCCACCAAGAGCCCGAGAGCCCGCTGGCCTTCCCTGCTCACTCCTTCTCCTGCCAGGAAGTGGGAGGCTGGCCGGGGTCTCCACCCGCTGGAATGTTGCCCTGGCCTGGGGCCTTGGCCTCTTTGGCCCTGCCACCCCCTCCTGCTCCCCAGGGCGGACTGGGGCCGGCTGCCCAGTGCCCAGAGCTGGCTGACTGAAACCCAGAAGTATGTGTGGAACTCAGTCGCGGGGATCGCGGGGATCGCGGGGAGCCGCCAGCCTGGCTGCCTGGGCCTGGTGGCGTTGCCCATGTCAATAGTGGCCTTGAGAGGGGAGTGGCTCCGGCTGCGGGGAGGTGGCTGGGCTGGGGGCACTGTCATGGAAAGCCTAGAGAACAAGGTAGCTCTTTGAGCTGGGAATGTGGGACCTTCAGTTCTCAGCCACCACCAGAATCCTACTTCCCTTCTTTCCTTGATGCCCATCTGTGCCAGCTTACAGGGACCTCAGGATCCCTGGAGGATTCTGCTTGGTATCCTGAGATGTCCTTGGAACCAGCTCCCAGCCTCCTGTCAGAGCGCTTTTCCTGGGGTGTGGGGAGGGCATCATGTGGCTGTGGATTTTGGGGGTGTCTGGCACACAGAGGCTTATGGTGTACATTGAGTGAATGCATCTGTGATGTAAGCGATTAAATATTTACTGCCCTACAGGTGGGTGCTAGACTTAAAACTTGCTTAACAAATATGTATGGAGCATTGTCTGTGTATCTGACCCTTTCGTAGGTTTGGGGTTATAGCAGAGAACAACAAGGTCCTCTCATCTAATTGGCGCTATAGTTTGCAGGGGACAGGGAATAAGTAATAGATGTCAGCGGTGGGTGGGTGATCCATACTCAGAAGAAATAATAGACCAGAGAGGAAGACAGAGAGTGATGAGCTGGGGTGAGGGGGTCAAGAAAAGCCTGGCCACATTGAACAGAAGTAGAGCTGCAGGAACGAACGGTGGGAACACTATAGGTATCCAGAGAAGGGCATTCCAGGCAGGGGAACAGCCAGTGCAAAGGTCCATAGGTAGGAGTGTTGTTTGCTTGTTTGTGGAAAATCAGGGAGGGCTGGACAGTGTAAGTGAGGGACAGAATGAGATGAAGCTGATGGGGAGAGACAGGCATAGCCTTGGTTGTGGGAAGGACCTGGATTTGCTTCTGCGTGGGATGCAAAGTTGTAGTAGGACCCTGGTGTTTCTGGCTGTCCCATGGAGGGTCGGGGCAAAGGTGAGAAGGTTGCAACCCAGAGAGAGATAACTGGTGTCTTGCCAGGGTGGTGCACAAGGGAAGGAATGATTGAATCCCCAACACATTTTTTCTTTCTTTGAGACAAAGTCTCGCTCTATAGCCCAGGCTGGTCCTTAACTCACTGTGGAGCCTAGGGTGGCCTTAGGCTCACAGCAGTCCTCCTGTCTCAGCCTTCTGAGTGCTGGGATTACAGGTGTGCACCACCATGCCTGGGATATGTGGTGCTGGGAAATCGAACTCAGGTACTTAGCTCTTACCTAAGTGCTTGCTAGGCAAGCGCTTTAACCACTAAGCCATTCCTCCAGCCCCAGTCCCTCAACACATTTTGAAGGTGAGGCTGACACTGTTGGCTGATGAGCTGAGTGTGGCACAGGACTGGAAAAGTAGGTCCAGTAGAGTTCTTGCCACAGTCCCAGATTTGGGCAGTCGGGAGGATGGAGGTGCCATGGACTGAGTGGAACATCTCTGGGGCAGCTGGCTTGGGAGGAATTGGAGAGAGGCAGGTGAGAGAGGGCGGCGTGGCAGGGAGGGCACGGTTAGCCCCTGGCCTTCTCCAGCCATGAGTCCCCACCCCACCGGAGCTGGGTCCTCCTCCAGCCGTGGGTTCCCTGCCCCATCCAGGCTGGATCCCTGCATTGACCTGGGGCAGGAGTGCGGGGCGCTTGCTGAGTGTCTGGAACCCCAGTTAGTGAGCTCAGAGCCCCACAGCCTGAATGGCTTCTGCACTTGTGCATTAATGGAGCCTCCGCTAGGACCGGAAATGGGTCTTATTTATCGCTGAGTGCCCTGTGTTAGGCAAACAGCATGCGAACGCTTATCCAGCGAATGCAGTAGTGGCCTTGAGAGAGCTGGGAAGGGCCTTCTGCCACTTAACTCAGGGAAGCTGCCGTCCCAGCTCCTGCTTTCTGCTTTTGGAGGGTGGGGATGCCAGCTGTGCCATCTTTCACTTGTCTGTGCCCTCTCCGGACTTGGTGCCCCTTCCCCCTGTGCACTTTAGTGGAGGGAAAGAGGTGGGCTCAGAGGACCCAGCCTTCCCTGACTGGCTGTTTGACCTTGGGTGAGCTACTTGCTTCTGAGCCTCCGTGCAGTTCTGAAGCAGACATCATGATGCCTGTTTTGTGGTGGCAGTGGGTGAGCTATTGGATGTGGTTGGAGTGTGGTGGTCGATGGTTGGTGGCTGCTGCGGGTAGCCTTGTTCCTGCTGAAGGCAAGGCTAGCGTGGTATTTGACTTACAATTCCCAGGGCCTGGCATGGCACAGACCCAGGCCGGGCTCTGGGTTTGCTGAATGAATGTCCCTGGGAAGGGATCATCCCCCTGTTCCCTCCACCTCTCTTTTTCAAGCTCAGAGTCCCGGATGCAACTGCATCTGATCTGTCACTGCCCTCCTTCCCTCAGCCAGGCCGCAGCTGCAGGACAGAGTCCACCCGTCTACCCTGATCGCTCCTTCCTGGAGGGGAGCAGGGGGAGCACACCCCAGGGTGTGGCCTGGGAAAGCTGGAGCCTGTGGACACATCGTCCCCTTCCCAGATGTGTGCAGTTGGTGGGCTCTGAGCAACGGGAGGTGTGGCCAGTGGCTCCCAAGGGCACAGAAAGGATGCTGGCGCAGCTTGAGGAGCGGTGTGGAGGGGTGACCTGGGCCCCCTTCCCAGCTCATCCTCCCCGGGCTCACACTGGAGGAGGCAGGACCTTGCCTGGGGAGCTGTGCCACGTCTATAGCCACTTTTCCTCTGCCAGGGCTGGTGGACGGTGCAGCTGAGTCTGGCCCCAGGAGCCCTTGCAGACAGGACTAGGGAGGAAGAGGGACATGCAGAGCCAGGTGCTCTTGCCCGGCCCTACCACATACTTTGAGTTTGGGCCGTGGGTAGATTGCCCCTGCCCACCAGGCTGGGTTATACCCAGGTGGCTCATTTTTGAACGCTTGGCACCTTTGCCCATCTTCCTCCAATCCCAGAGAGTGGGGAAGGGGAGGCAGCCAGGGTCTGGGCAAAGGGAGGACTTGAGAGATGGCCTTGGGTGACCTCACAGATGCTCTCCTGGGTGGGGCTGGGAATTCCCAGCTGCGTCTGGCCCCTTCCCAGCCCACCTCCAGGCCCCCACCCCCTCTTCCCTGCTGGCCTGCCACGCTCCCCCAAGGAGCCAGCTCCAGCCCCCCTCCCCCTTCCTACTCCAGCTGACTCATCCCTTTCCTTGTTTGGCGTTTCTAGTTTTCAAACAGTTGAGAACTGGGCTCTGCCTCTTCTTGGATCCCTTGCTGGGCTGGAAGGATTGAAATTTTGGCCTCATAAATCCCAGCCCCAGTGGCCGCTGTCATTTTAACTGCTCTTCTCCCTCCCTAGCCTGTTGCCTTCCTGTGACCTTTGGGCCAGGAGAACAGATCGAGGAGTTTCCTGAGGACAGGCCCATCCGTTTTCTGCCCTGATACCTGCAAAATCTCTTCCTCGCCAGTGACTCCAGCCACCTCGGTCATCAGCGAGCATTCAGTGAATGCGCACGTGGGCTCTTGATTAAAAGTGCCACCTGTCCCAAGCCAGCCTTACATGGGGCTCTTTCCTGCTGGGCATCATCTCATACAGTCCTCACCACAGTCTCCTGAGGTTGGCATCAGGACCTCTACTTTGCAGAGAGGGAAACTGAGGCAGTGGGAGGGATAATGGCTGGACCGTCATCCACCTGGTATGTGGCACACCTGGGAGTGGGGCCCACGTGGTACATTTTTGAAGTTTGTCGTTCTTTCTCCAAGGAGTCCAGCCTCTTGGGACTAGGGACTAGACAATCCAGGAAGGCTGCACGGAGGAGGTAGACTAGATCGGCCTTGGCGCAGGGTCATAGCAAGCTACATCTGGCACACAGCTTAGCTGGTGCCTGCTTCTCAGACTTGGGTGCCTTTTCCCGCTTAATTTTACCTCACCTCATTGATAATGCTGCCCAGGGAGATGGAGTTGGCTGTTCCTGGTGTTCAGCAACCCCAGAACCTGGGTCCTTCTCAGTCGGGTCCCAGATTCCCCATGGGACCCTCAAGTTTGGCCCAGCCTGTGCACCCCTTCGTGCAGGGTCCTTGCGTGACACACAAGGCCTAGAAACCCGTGGCCCAACTTCAAGGTGAAATCCGCGCGCAAGTCCCACACTGTCATTTGAACAACTCTATTCAGTGGCAGATCCAAGAAGCTAGCCAGGACTGGGAGTGAAGGCTCTAATCCCAGCACTTGGGAGGCTCGGGAGACAGTTGAGTCCAGCCTGGGCAACTTAGTGACTTAGGGAGACCTTGTCTCAAAATCAAAATTAAAAGAATGGACTGGGGACATAGCTCAGTGTGAAGGCTCTGAGTTCAATCCTCATCACTACAGGAAAAAAAAAAAGTATCTGTTTTTCTGTCTGCTTCTCTGTTCTGGGCTCAGCCAGTCTTGCCTGAGGACCCGCTCCGTCCTAGGCACTGGGATCATCAGTTCTCCCATGAGGCTGGGATTGTGCCTCCGTTTCCCAGATGAGAAGTAGCACAGGGAGTGGGGATTTTCCTGAGACCCAGAGCCAGGTACAGGGACGTGGACCTGACACCAGTGCGCCGTCCTTCTGGGTGGAGCCGGAAGCACAGTCCTTTCTCTGCTGAAGCTTCGGGTCCTACTGGAGATGTAGGATGCATGCGCCTTGTGTCCGTAGCGTGATCTGAGTCCAGGCTGTCTCAGATGGTCGGGGAAGGAGACACTAATCTGGCATGAGGTATCTGTGGAGGCTTCCTGGAGGGTGTGTGCTTCACAAGCATGGAGGATTTACTGGTAGAGGAGGAGCGCATCGGGCAAGGGTCCAGGAGTCACCCCTTGTCGCCAGAGTTGTGTTGTCCACATTGTTGTTGGGTAAGCAATAGCAGGAAGACCCCTGCTTGCTGCAGGAGTCGTTAAAGCTGAGGAAAGAATGAGAGGAAGTCCCCAAGATAGCTGAGGTGACATCCATCTCAGGCCCCCCACCCCATACGTATGTGGCCAGACTGGGAGGCCAAAGGTCAAGGCCTAGGCCTGCGCTTGTTTGCCAGCTGACTGTCAACCCTCTTCTGCAGGCCAGGCACACCTACGGAAAGGGACCTTGAAGTGCCCAGGAATTGGTGGCCCATTCTCTGGGGCTTGGAACAGCTGCCACAGGGAGCTGCATCCCACCCGTTGTCCTTGATGACACCACCCCACATGTTTCTGCCTCTGAAAACCATGGGGGAGACCTTGCTGTACCCTGAGATCTCTTTGAGGCCTGTTTTGTCCTCTTGTGTGCCACTCCTGCAATGTTCGCCCTCATAGGTCATCTCTGAGCACCTGGGTCCCTGATGCAGAGCAGTATCTGGGAGGACTGTTAGTGTCACTTGGCAAATGGACACGGAGCTAGCAGTCATATCTCTAATCTCAGTGACCCAGGGCAAGTCATTAGCTTCTCAGAGCTTAATCTTCCTCATTCATTCATTCATTCAGCAAACCTCCCTGCAGTGCCAGCTCTGTGCTGGCGGGTGAGGGGTCGAAACACCACAGGGCCACAGGGCAGAAGGAGCTCACGGTCTGTGAAGAGAGGCGGCAGAGGGGGAGGCCGTGGAGGAGGCACCTGGGGTCCCAGTCTGTTCCACTGTCCCTGGCAGTGAGCTGGTGAGAAGAGGAGTCAGGGGACGCTAGGGCAGCAGGCTAGGGCAGCAGAGAAGCGGGGAGAAGGGAAGAAGGGTGAGGGAGAGGGCAGGACGGGGAGGGGACTGCCATGAAGGGGTAGCTGTGGTCTGCCCCTGCTGTCCCCTTTCCCTTCCCTTTCTTCCTCTCTGTTTTCCTGGGTGGGGCAAGAGAGTGGGGAAGGAGAGGACCACTTAAGGCTGGATTTGATTTGAAGTAGGAGGAAAGGGTTAAGTGGGGCTGGCTCCCCACCCCCTTGGGGACTGTGTGTGGGGGGGGTGAGGGAGCCAAGTGGACCCTGGGAAGGGGCAGGAATGTGTGATGAGATCAAAGCTTTCCTCCTGCCAGGGCCTCACCTCGGTTTCACCTGAGCAGTTGAAGAGAATTCTCTAGACTGGAGGCTGCTGGCTTTCTGGGGAGGGGGGTGGGTCCCACCGTCCCTGTAGCCCCCTCTTCCCCCGCAGAAGGCCGCCTCCTCTGCCTCAGGTAGCCCTCTCCCCCTGCAAGTCTCCAGCCTGGCTTGGTGCTGGCAGCCCTGGAAGCCACCTGTGCTTGGCCCCTGTGGCTGCCAGGGGCACCCACTAAAAGCACCCCCACGCCTGCCCTTCCCCCAGGTCTCTCCCTCTGGGGTGTGTGAGTCGGGGACACTGTTGGCTTTACACAGCCCGCAGTCGGCGGGGAGAGCTGAAGGTATTTATACAGGCCAGGAAAAGACACAGAGGTGCCTTCATCTGGCTCTGAGGCCCTGTTCATCCTGTTCCATTTAATTCTACAGGTTGTGCTTTGGGACAGCCTCCCTGGAAGGAGGCACGGCCCTCAGTATTGTCCTGGCTCTTGTTGCTGTGTGACATGGGCTGGTGGGTTAATAATCTCTGTTTGTCGTCTGTCAGGTAGGAAAGGTGACACCTATTCTTTAGGGTTCTGGCTGAGATAAGAGATCCTACAAACCATCTCCAGCTGGAATAGACATTCCATAGGTAATAGGAATTGTTACCTCGTCCCCGCTTTAAGCTTGGTCCTAGTTCTAGGTCAACCCCGGGGGTCTCATTTTGTTTGTCTTCCAGCTAGGCAAGCCCAGGTCCTTCCTCTTGTCATGTGAGAGGGAGGCAAGGCAGCTCTATCGCCCTGTGTGCACCCCGGGCCGCCTGCTGTCATGATGGCAGCTTGAGCTGCTTGGCCTTCCTGGATGCTTGAGTGCCCAGCGGTCCAGCTCACCTTCTCCAGTGCCGGAGGCTCCTCTAGCCAACCATGTGGCTGCAGAGTGATTCTAGGGTGCATCAGGTGGGGAGGAGCCAGCCCCGAGGTGCCCGGCCTGGGCTCCAGCCTTCCTTCCACCTTCCCTGCCCTGGTTAATGATTGCCCTGGGCAGGAGCCGCCCTCCCAACTCCTTAACCACTAGTTGCAGCCTGGGTGTTCCCTGCTTTAATGCGGCAGCCCTGCTGTGGGCACGGGTGGGGGGCAGCGGCCTGGAATCACAGACTATCAGGGCCCTGGGAACTAACCCCTGGGTTTGTGCATAACCCACCAGGCAAGCAAGCCCTTTCTGGCACAGACCTCCCCACGCGCCTCCAAACTCACCTCCCCTTGGAGTCTCCTGCAGAGTTGCTCCAAGTGGAAGGTAGTGTCGTGGAGAGGGCTCTGGGGAAGCGGGGCTCAGCTTCCCACCCCAGTTCTGCCAGTCTGTGTGTGACCTTGGCCGAGTCACTTCCCCTTCCTGAGCGCCAGCTTCCTTATCTGAAGGAAGGCAGTGCTAATCCTTGCATTGCACGCAGGTGTCAGCCAGCCAAGGTGTGGCAAGCAGGTAGCCCAGACTGAACAGAGAGCAGTGACCACATGATCGTTACAGTTTTGCTGTTAGAAGGTGAAAGTTGAACTCTGGTCTTGGGTAACCCGGCAGCAGTGGCATAGTGGGTGCAAGATGGTGGATTTAGGGGTTGGAGAGGGCTCAAAGAGATCCCAGGCACTTGTAGGGGTCAGCCAGAAAGATGAAGAGCTCTAGGTCTTGGGTGGCCTTTGCCCGTCCATTTGCCCGGTTACCCCCCTCACCGTTCCTGGCCCCCCACCCCACCCTGTCCTCCCAGCCTAGGTTTTCCCCAAGCTGGGTTCTGGGGCTGGTGCAGGCTGAGAGTGGGGGAGGAGGGAGAACTATTTATTTTGATAGCATTAGGGCATTTTCCCCTCCTGGCAGCTGCTATTTTGAGAGCCCTGGAGAGCAGGGGCCATGGATGGTTAAATTAGGTAATGTTGCCTCAGAAGGAATGCGTGAAGCCCTCTCCCAGGCAGCAGGGAGTGGACAGGCCTGGCCCAGAGCTGCTCACTCTGCATAAAATTAACCGGCAGCCTGGAGCAACTCTGGCGCTTTATAAGGCCATGGTGGGAAGCCTGTTGGATGCAGGGCTGCTGGGGAGCCACAGTGGTGGCCCAAGGCCTGTTTTGGCTGGCCTCGCCCAGCAGGGTTGGAGGGGCTCCTTGCTGGCCTGCTCTTCCAGGTGGGAGGGGCCTGGGGTGGTGTGATACAGGGGAGGACAGGTGGGCCCATGCTCGGACAGTCCGCTGGACCTCCCCGACCGAAACAGTAGGAGCTAATTCCCGTACCCTCGTGTGGTTTACAGTGCAGCTACATGAACGTAAAGCAGAGCTACTTCTGGGCAGTGCCTACTGTGTGCCAGCTGTCGTGCCAGTCCCTTTGCGTCCTTGGAACTCCAGGAGTGCTCTGTGCATCAGCACCTTGGGCCTTCTCCAGGACCCCTTCCGAAATGCAGTGTCTAGGGTTCCACCTGGCACCCCTTAGTCCCACTGAGTCCCAACCCGCACCCTTGGACTCCCAGGTGATTCATGTGGGAGTTAAAGTTGGCCAGGCACCACCTTATGAACATGGTCTCATTTCATATTGCCAGTGATTCTTACGATGTGGAAATTACTATGTATGGAGCCCAGGCTGGCCTTGGACTCACAGTAATCCTCCGGTGTCAGCCTCTCGAGTGCTGGGATTACAGGTATGCACCACCAGGCCTGGTTTATGTGGGTGCTGGGGAATCAAACTCAGGTCCATAGCACTTACCTAAGCCCTTGCTAGGCAAGCGCTTTAACTGCTGAGTCATTCCTCCAGCTCCTGGAAATTACTCTTATCTTCATTTGACACTTGGGAAAGCCGTGGCCTAGACAGGTGGCAGGGGAGAGGGTGGGGCTCCAGCAACCTCTTCCAGGCTAAGCTGGAGTTCAGAGCAGTGGATGTCCCAGGCCCAGTAGGACTGGGCAGAGTCGAGGCTTCACCGCCTCCCTCTGATGCTTGTGCTTGACACACTGCTAGATCGAGGTCATCTCCTCAGGGTCACCCCATTCTTCCGTCCTCAGAAAGACATGGAGGAAGACAGGGTTCTGGCCCACAGGTGACGGGAGGAGCCCCTGGGGAGAACCAGAGAGGAGCTGCTCCGGGCTTGGCTAAGGTGTCCACTACCCTTTCCTGCCACTGCTATATTGGGACTGCGTATTCTAGCAACAAATATTTGAGAAATAGCAATTTTTATTTTATCGGTGTGTATTTATGCTACCTGACAGTAGCAGTCACCTTGAGAACCTGGTCATTCGCATACTGCATCCTTCCCCAGTCCTACCCCATCCCCCCACCCCGCATTCCCTTTCTCTCTCCCCAAAGTCTGTCTGCTTGTTCTCTCCTCTTTTATTCTGCTCTGCTCTTTTATGGTGTGGTTTTCTCATATATGAGAAGTCACGCGATCTTTAAGCTTCTGTGTCTGATTGGAGATAGAGCCATTTATGTGCCCAACCTTGGGGAAAGTACCCTAAATTTTCTCCAATTCTCTGGACACTTTATTACACATAAAAAGCAAACTTACTATAATTTATCACTGAGCCTGTGCCTGTACTCAGCAGGTGACATTATCTCTTTTATCTGTTTATTTTTCTGTCCACTGTCATAGGATATTCCTATAATAAATAATAATTCCTATCTCATGGGGCTGCACGAAGGGAAAGTGTTTTCCGAGGCATGCAGTGTTTGTTTAGTAAGAAACAGTAATCTGACAAGAAGATAGGTACTGTCATTGTGCCCATTTTACAGATGTACAAATTGAGATCCACAGCAGGGAAGGGACTCACCTGCAGGGGTCGTGGGAAATTGAGGCAGAGACATAAGAAATTGAATTCCCAAACTTACAAACCTAGGTTATAATTCAATTTAACGTAGTCATTGTTTATGATATACAAGCTGTTGGGCCTTGGAAAGTCTCTAAAGAATATGTGATGAATAAAAACTAATCTGGTACTTGTCCCCAAGGAACTTTTGTTCCAAAGGACATTAGAGACATGAACTCAAGGGACTGGATTTGGGGCAGAACTTCTAGTGCCCTAAAATTATGGCCTACTGATGTGGGAGGAAAGGGAGTCTCTCGGGGGTTCTCAGAGTGGAATTGGTGATGGATACGGGCTTTGAAGGAGGGAGGAGCAGGCTAGAGGGGTGGTGTAGGCACAGCTTTACATGAAAAGGAAACAGCATGCAGGCGGGCAGATGAGCCCTGGGGTTTCTGCAGCGGGTGTTGCCCTACACTTGGCGCCCCTGTGGGGTCTGGTGAATGGGTAGGCCAAGCCCAGCTTTCTCGCCACGCAGGAGTCCCAGGCTTCTTAGACATGGCTCCCCAGCCAGCTGGGATATTCCATCATCCTGCTGCCTTTTTTTCAGGTTGAAAAATCAAAGACCCTTATTAATGGCCTGTCAGAAGTTCTGGCCAGCATGTGATAACCATGTAGCTGATAGAATTCAAGCCAAAAGCAGGGAGACTTGACGCCTTGATTAACGAGGTGGCCTTATCACCCACACATGGACATTTCCGCAAGCCTTTTCTAGTGTCAACAATGACCCTGGGCGGAGACCACAGAGCAGAGACTGCGCTGTAGCCTACCAGCTGTGTGGCCTGGGGCCAGCCTCAGTTTCCTCCTTTGGAAAATGGAGATGCCCCCACCCCAGAGCTTGCCTTCAGGCCTGGTGCCAGTGCTGTCTGCCCTGTGCACTGTGGTAGGTTTGAACCTGAAACTGACCAAAATAAAATGAAGTAAAAGATATTTAAGTGAAAACTTGGTTTCTCGGTTGTGCTGTCCGCATGGCTAGTACTTGATGGCCTTGTGTGGCCAGCGGCCTGTTGAACAGTCAGCACAGGTACAGACCACTCCCGCCCTGGCAGGAAGCGGGTAAGTATAAGATGCTGTGTGCACTCGGGAGCCACTGTGGTCATCATGACTTGTTCCCTGCCCAGTCTAGGGCCAGCCGGAGCCTCCATGGGGCAGGCAGGACTACCCCCCACCCCGACCCCCGTGCTGGCCCATCCCAGCTTTCCCCGCAGCAACTGAAAAGTTCGCTGGTTCTCCCCTTGCCAGATGTCACTCGTAATGTTAAAGAATCCGTGACTTGGCTGTGGCTGGTCCCTCTGTGTTTCCCACCCACTTCTCTCAGCCTGGCTCTGCTCATCCCTTGTTCAGCTGCTGCCATCTGGGTACCCTATGTCTCATCTCTGAGATTCCTACTGCTTGTTCCCGGCAGGGGTTGTGGAGAGAGGCCTCCCCTAGCACCCCCAGTCCCTAGCCCCCAGCAGGGTTGCAGACCGCCTGGGCCTCTCGGCGGGGCGGAAAGGATGGTTTGTTGTGACGGGGGCAGTGGGCAGCCTGCCCGCTCTAACATGCCTGTATCTGGGCGCCAGGCATGCTGTTTGCACTTGGCTGGGCCTCACAGGCTGGCCTGGTGCCCATGAGGGCTGGCCTGCCCTGGCACCCTAGTAACAAAGGCCGCTCATGGGCCTCCGTCTGCTTGAAACAGTGGAGAACTGCTTCTAGGCTGGCCCTGGGGCTGAGGGGCATGTCGGCCACCTGGAGCCAGAATGCGGCACAGGTGTCCTGGCCATGCTTGGGCCTTTGATGCTGAGTGGGGACAAGGCCCAGGGAGGCATGTGCAGGATGCGTACTCTAGGACGCTGGCAGGAGGCTGTTGGGATGAAGAGGGTCTGCACTGGGCACTTGTACCTGTCCAGGAAGGACCTTCAGGTCTAAGGTGCCAGAGAAGCCCAGGGTTGTGGGTCTCACATGTTGATTTGGCCCACCCCCATCCCTAGGCTGTGGATGCAGAAGGCATCTCTGGTCCCTGGGCTGTGAGCATGTGTAGCCCCTGCAGAGAGAGGCAGCTTGTCTGAGATCGCACAGCCAGGCTGGTGAGGGTCAGAATGTGACTCACAGGCCATCTCTGCTTTTCTGCATTCTGTCCCTACCCATGGGGCCTTTGAGAACAGTGGTCCGTGGACACTTGATCAAGAAGGAATGTCAGGTCTTTGTTCTGCCGTCTCCTCCTTCGGTGACTTCAGGCCACCTCTCCGAGCTGCACCTGCCTCCTCCAGGGAATGGAGGTAATACTTCCTATCTCTCGAGGCAGTGTTGTCCAGAGACCAACGTTGGATAACTGGTCTCCTGACAGTTTCCAGAACATTCTTTGACAGCTTCCCGGAGTGCTCATCCTCCATGTATATAGCCTGACTCATGCCCTATCCCTTCAAACTTCTGTAGTGTCACTTTCCCTCCTGGCCTGTGTGGCAGCCCCAATGCTCGGTCCCGAGCCTCTTGCTCTTCTGTGTTGTTTTTTATTTTTAGCATGGCCACCATTTGACACACATTTTTGGGTATTGATTTGGAATCTATCTGCTTCTAACCAGAATGTCAGCCTCAGGAGGGCGGCCATACCATGTGGACCGCCATACCCGCCCCTGTGACGACCACTGGTTGCCTTCCTCCCCCTTTCCAGTGCCTGGCCCCACTGCTGATAGGGGCCTTCCCACGTGGCAGGCCTTGTGCTTAGTGATGCAGAAGAGACCATGGATCTCACAGGGCTCCTGTCGTGGCCGGGTGTCACTTCCATATCTGGAGGTGCTGCCGTGATTTGCCTAATGCTGTCCACCTGGCCAGTGGCGGCATGACCTCATAACTCACAGTACTGGGTTGCGTTCATAGTACTAGAGCCTTTTCCCACACTAGGGGCTCAGAACATCTGCATGACAGGACCATAAAGATAAAAGTCAGGGTGGCACTCAGTGTTTTGGGGGTTCCTCCCTTAGCCTTCCCCTTTTTTCCCTGTGATTGATCAGTTATATTGTAGTAGCACTCACTGCCCCAGAATGACAGGTGCCCCTTGGCTGGGGAGAGCAGAAGCTACCCTGGGGCCCCAAGAGTGGGGCAGGGAGCAGAGGGTGGGCCCAGGCTGTCCCCAGGCTGTCTAGGGGCAGGTGGACAGGATGTCCCCTCAGCAACAGACATTCCTGGTCAGAGGTGACAGGCAGCAAGGAGATTTACTGTTTCCGGTAACCCGAATCTCTGGGATGTGGACTTCTCCCTGCCAAGGACACGCACCCCTCACTTGCCAACCGTGCCTGGTAGTCCTTTAGCTAGGCCTGTGCTGTCCATCTGGGGCCTGGGGACAGGCTAGAGGGACTGTCTGTAGGTCCCACAGACCCTAATTCATTCCCAACAAAGACATAACCCAGGAACTGGAGGAATAGCACAAAGGTTAGAGCACTTGCCTAGCAAGCACAAGGCCCTGAGTTCTATTCCCCAGCACCACATAAGCTGGGTGTGGCGGCTCCCACCTTTAACCCCAGCACTTGGGAGAGGGAGGCAGGTGGAATTCACCATGAATTCAAGGCCAGCCTGGGTATATAGTGGGTTGGAATATAAAGCAATATCCTGTCTCAAAAAAAAAAAAAAAAAAAGACTTAGCCTACTGCCACCCTCCAAGAGCTCTCCTCTGTGTGGCATCTTATCTGAACCTAAGGAGTCCCCATCCTCAGGAGGGGAGGAAGTGATTGTCAAAGATAAAAGGCCCTGCCTGAGCAGCCAGGAGGCCTGGGGCCTGGGTCTGCCTCCTGCATCCATTTGCTGGGAGGCTCTTTTTCCTCCCTTGACATATGGGGCATCTTGTGTTCTAAGCGCACAACACACACAGCATAGCTTCTCCCTGTGACAGTACCACAGAGCTGGGGAGACCTGACCATGATGCTTGCCTGTGACGTCACCCAGCAGCCAGGCATGTCCGAGGTGGGATTTAAACCCAGGCTCTCCAACCCTAGCTGGTCCCCTTGATAGCCTCACTCCCCCCTCTCTGGGTGGGCCTTGACTTCCCCTTCTGATAAGTGAGGATGCTGGGCTGGCTGATCCCTTCCACGCTTGGTAGGATGCACTGGGACCTCTGCAGCCATGACATTTGAGTCTTTCCAAGCTCGGCAGGACTGGCTCCAGAGAGCTCATTCTTGGTGGTAGGTTCAAGATGAGTAGGGTGGGAAGGGAGGAGGAAAGTCAGAACGCTTGCCCAGAAAGCGTGAAGCCCTGAGTTTGATTCCCCAGCACCACATAAGCAAGGCATGTTGGCATACACCCATAATCCCAGTATTTGGGTGGCTGAGGCAGAAGGATTGCTATGAATTGAAGACCAACCTGGGCTACATAGTGAGTTCAGGACCAGCTTGGACTACACAGAGAGACCTTGTCTCAAAACAAACAACCCTCAAAAAACCAAAAACTAGTAAAGGCCAGACACGAAGCACTTCTGTTCTGTTTAATCGTTCCAGCAGCCGTGTGAGGTTGTTTTTATTCCCGTTCTGCTTTTAAGGACAGCAGAGACCTGGAGAGGTCAAGTGGTTTGTCCGGGGTCACACGGCGGGAGTCTTAGCCAGGCGAGTGTCCAGTTCCAATCATTTTGGAGTGACACATGGCCAGTACATCCCCTAGGACAGCTTTAATTTATGAATACAATGTGGTAAATATATGAGTCTTCCCCCTAAAATACTAACACATCCCAGAAATTTGTGTGTACATCCAGACTACATCTCCCAGTCTGCCTCTGATACTCAGAAGTAGCCTAGAAATCCTTTGTTCAATGCTTCCTTGCGTTTTGCTTTGGAAAATATGGTCAGTTGTAATTATGGGTGTGCAAGAAAGAGTTCAGAGTAAAGAGAGCGCGTAGGCTGGAGTAGCTTGTTGCTGAGAGGCCAAGAAAGCCCTGGGGGAGGCCAAATTCAAGGCCTCCATCCGGGCTGGCGGGCTGGAGCGGGGAGGTCCTTGCAGGAGCTGCAAGGAAGCTGTTTGCAGTAAAGTCACCAGGATCTCCAGGTTCCCAGCCAGCTCACCTGCTTCCCGTCAGCCATTGAGGGCGTGTTGGGCCCACGGCCCTTTGCTTCAGCCCTCTGCCCTCACCCAGCAAGCACCCCAGAGAACTGGTTGAAGGGCTCGGGAGGGGCAGCAAGGTCCGGGTCCTGGCCAGGGGCCCCAGCAGGGCGGGTGTGTGAGGACTGAGATAACCCCAGCTGGCCAGCTCCCCCCACCGCACCCCCATTCCCTGAGGCCCCAGCAGCTGTCATCAGGGAAGGGTGACAGAGGAGGTCAGAGGTGACTTCCCAGCCACCCCTTCTCCCCCTGGCTTGGCCTAGCCTGGGACTCTCACCAGCGGTGATCAGCAGCTGCTGAGCTTTGTCCAGAGCCCGCACTGGGCACCCTCCTCCTCCAGCATGTCTTCCCTTCCCACTGTGCTTCCCAGTGCTGCCCCTGGGGAGGAGTTGGGGATACGGGGGGAGGAGGGGACACAGTCATATCCTTTAGTTCCTTTGATCCTATGAGAGTTCCAAAGAAATAGAAATGAATACCCTGTTTTTATAGAGGAGAAATTAACTCCAGAAAGGCCAAGTGACTTGCTTAAAGCCACACAGCTACTTAGTGGCAAAACTTGGGCTCCTGGCTCCCAGCCGGAGTTCTCCCTCGTCTTTTCTTCAGTATGTATCTCTGCAGGATGGTAGAAACTGGTTTAATTCCCAGCTTGGCGACTGAGTTGTATAACCGTGTGGGATGGAGCTTCCATTTTCTAGCTTATAGAATAAGACAGTACATGTGGAAGACACCCAAATACCCCTCAATAGGCCAGTGGATACATAAATGGTGGTATTCATACATCGTGGAATACTACTCATCTATAAAGTCAGATAGGTTGGAGGTTTTTGTAGGTAAATGGAGGCAACTTGAGACCATCTTACTTAGTGAAGTGAGTCAGAAGCAGAAGGTGAAATATCGAATGGTTTCTCTGATATGAGAAACCCAGATCACAACTATATCAGTGAACTTATTGTGGGGAATAATGGGAACTGGCGGAAGGGGGAAAAGAGGGAGGGATAGAATTTGTAATTTTACCACAATGTATATATGCACAAAATACTCAACTTCAATCTAAACTTTATGTATTGCACTTATACATATTAATAAAATTGGGGGAAGTAAGATAATAATAGTACTTACCCCTGGGACTGTTGGGGCAATGGCAAGGGATATTCAGCGTCATGTACTAACATAGGAGTGCAGGTGGTGCACTGGTGCACCGGTGCGTTAGCACTGTGGGTCGCTCTGCGGGGATTCCAGACACATTCCACGAATATTTATACCCATCAGTAAATATTTATTTGGCACCTACTGTGTGCCAGGTGATAGAAAAAGAGCAGTAACAAAATGGACAGAATTCCTGCCCAACGCTGGGACCGCCGGGGCACACCTGTAATTCCAGCCCTTGGAGGCTGAGGCAGGAGGATTGCTGTGAGTTCAGGGCCAGCCTGGGCTACATAGTGAGTTCAGGACCAGCCTGGACTACAGAACAAGACCTAATTTATTGCCACCTTCCCAGAGTCCTCGTCTGTGAGGCCTCTTATTCAGGGCCAGCCTGGGGTACATAGTGAAACCCTATCTCAAAGAAAAAGTCCTGTTCCTGCTTTACACTTATCCCATACCATAGTTAGGGACCCAGGTTGTAATTGCATCTTGGCTAGAGTAGCTTTTAACCACCCCCCCCAACCCCCCACCCACCCACCCCCGCCGTGCACCATGGGTTTGTTATCATCTGGCTTCAGGTGAGAATGCTGGGACCCAGAAAGGGTGGAGGCAGTGCAGGGGCTATGACCCAGCTCATTGGGGAACGTCTGAAGAGGCTGCTGAATGAGAGGTGGCTTACTTAGCCTGTGAGCTTCCTGGAGCAGAGGTGAGCCTGGTGCCAAATCCCGTAAACCAGGAGGTATCAGGAACATCAGGGGGCTGTAGCTGCTACAGTCTGGGCTACAACAATTTCTGGAAGGTCTTGGGGAGGGCAAGGCCTCTTGTTCCCTCTGGACAAGGCCCAGCCAGAGCTTTAAATACCCCATGCAGCCCAGAATAGCCCCCATTGTCTTGGCCTGGGCTGGGGGAGGCTGGCCTGGTGGTGGAGCCGGGGAGGAGGTCTACACGCTTCCCTATAAGGTAGGGGTGGTGTTTCTGTGAAGACTTTTCCACTTGGCTCCTGAAGGAGGGCTGGCCTGTGGAGGGGCGGGGCTGTGGCCTGGCCTCTGTGCTTCATGAACAACGTGCGGCTGTGGGGGGTGATCAGTGTGGGTGTGGGGACTCCAGGGAGAGCTGCGTGCCTACGTGAAGGTGCCCCTGGGTGCGCCAGAGGTGTGGTGCATTGACCCACCAGGCCCTTCTGTGGGCAGGCCTCGCCAGGCCCCTGCCCGAGGCCTCTTGGCATCCTCTCTTGTTCTGGCTATTTTGGGTGCTGGCAGTGTCGGGGCTTGGGGAGCCATGGGTAAAACTGCCCAGACCACAGATGCTGGGGTGAGGTGGCCGGGGGACGCTCCCAGGACTCCATTCCAGCCTCCCTGGGTCTGTGGTCACTGCCCTGGCCTCAGCCTCAAAGGCTGGCGGTTAGTGGACTCCGAGGGGATGCCAGTCTTGCTTACTGGGCAGAAGAGGTTCCAGGCAAACCTCGTCTCTGGACAGTCCTGCTCTGAGTATCCCTGGTAGCTGTGCTTCTTCTAAGCAACGGGTTTGTTATTTTCCCTTGAGGGACATGGACTCCAGGGACAGATCAGGTTTCCTTCTTCCCATTGGCCACTGGAGAGTGCAGAGCCCAAGGGGTTGGGGATTTGGGATTTTTCTGTCTGCGCAGTCACCTCCTGGCAGGCTTGTCTGTCTACCCTCCTCAGAGTGTTTCTCTTAAATTTCTTTTACAGTTGTCTATGTATATGCGGTGTGGGGGTGGGTTGGGGATGGAGCCCAGGACCTCACCGTGAGCTACATCCTCAGTCTTTGATTTTGAGTCCGGGTCTTTCTAAGTCTCTAAATTGGCCAATCTGGGCTTGAACTTGGAATCCTCCTGCCATGGCCTTTACAGACCTGCGCCCCGACTCCCTGCTGGGGAGTTTGCTCAGGGCCTTGCGCTTCCTAGCCACCTGGAGTCTTCTTGGAACGGGTGTGAAGGGGGAACAGCTCTGACGGTAACCCTGTGCTGCTGTTCTCTGAAGCTTGGCTCCTGTACTCTCCTCTTGTCCTAACTTTGGAATTCCTTCCTTTTCTGGGAGGAGTCACAGCCTAGAATTTTAGGATCTTTTTGAAAAACTTTATTAGTATGCATTTGCAATAAATAATAACAATCAGCTTGAGAGATTGTGTATTTACGTATTACATCTAGGTCATTTTTCCCTGTCCTCATGCCCACCCGCTCACTCCCCCACCTCCCTTTCCCCTCTCCATAAAGTCTTTACTTCCTTTCATCTCTCTTTTCCTTTTTGTTATGGTTTGGTTTTCTGATGTTAGCAAATCCACGTGATATTTAACCTTCTGTGTCTGATTCATTTCACTAAGTGTAATGGTCTCAAGGGGCTTCCATTTTCCTACACGTGATTCAAGTTTGTCTTTCTTCACGGCAGAGTAGTACTCCGTTGGTTACATATACCACATCTTCAACCATCTGTTGATGGACACATGAGCTGCTTCCAGGATGTAGCTACTAAAAGAATTAGAAAACTAATGTTTGAGGGTTTCAGCATGCTCATGCTACAGTGGCCAAGCAAAAAAAGCCTTTGGGGCCATCGAAGTTGATAGCTTTTGAACTTATTAAGCAAAGACATGCTTATTTTAATAACTTACCTCAAAACTGATAGTAGGAATCACAGCAATCGTGGAATATTCACAGTGAATTTGGTACTGCTGGCGTCTTTTCTCTTTTTTTTCCCCCCCTTTACTGTGTTTGTGGTACTGGTGGTTGTACCCAGAGTCCCTGTGTCCACCTGCATAAACTGCACTCCTCCTTTTTTATTTTGTAGGAAGGATGCTTGATTTAGGAAAAGCAAGAACATGGGAGATAGAAGCCACACTAACTGGAAGGGGTCCTAAAATGGGTTGCCCACCAGCCTTTTTAAAAATTTTTGTATTTTGAGGCAAATTCTCAATGTGGTACCTAAGCTGGACTCAAACTTGTGATCCTCCTGGCTCAGTCTCCCAGAATGCTGTTTTATGTTTTAACTGCTGAATCTTTAAAATAATGCTGTGAACTGGATGTTTTTACAGGGGTCCCTTGGAGCCGGAGGGGATGGGTGCTCAGATGCCCCATGTGCACCAACTCTGAGTGTGCTTATGTCCCTTACGTGAAAAGGCATAGAAGCCAGGCCTCATGATGCAGGCCTGTAATCCTACTATTCAGGGACGTTGAAGCAGGAGGATGGAAAGTTTGACCCCAGCCCGGGCAACTTAGCAAGACTCTGTCTCAAAAACACACACATGCAATAAAAAAAGGGTTGGAGGTGTAGCTCAGTATGAAGGCCCTGAGCTTAAGCCTTCATACAAAATAAATAAATAAATAAGGAAAAGAGAATAAAAAGTATTTGTGTATAACCTGGGCATGTCCTGTACACTTCCTTTTTTGAGACAGGGTCTCACTCTGTAGCACAGGCTTTTCCTGAACTCACTTTGTAGCCCAGGCTGGCCTTGAACTCCTGGCAATCCTCCTGCCTTGGCCTCTCAAGTGCTGGGATTACAGGCGTGCGCCACCATGCCCAGTTTATTTCTGTGTTCATCTCTAGGTACTCCATACTACCTAACAGAATGCAATGTAAATAGTTGTTGTATTGGATTATTTAGGGAGTGACAAGAAAAAAAAAGTCCGCACATGCTCAGTGTAGATGAGTATTTTCAGTCTATGACCAGTTGAGTCCACAAGTATGGAGGGATGCCTGTTCTGTGAGTCACTGTGCCTGTTTTACAGATGAGGAACCGTTGCGAAGTAGGGAAATGACTAGCTTCTGGCCTCGTGGCTAACCAGAGCTGAACCAGACCTATTGTGTAGAAGGTCAGAAGATAAACTGGAAAAGGCCATGTTTGGCTTGATGATATATTTTGGGGAGGAAGCCAAAACTCTGCCTGTTCCCCTTTCTCTCCTCTCTCGCTCTCCAAAGTGGCCATCAGGCTGTTGAAAGCAAACTGGATAACTGTCCTCTAGGCCACTTTCCCACCTGACAGAGGTGTGGTCAGAGGCCCACAGAAGGGACCAGCCCAGGAGAGGGGAGCCAGTCCCCCATGGCTCAGCAGTCACCAGCAGAGCCCCACCCTGGCATGCACCTCCCCTTCCTCCCAACTCGCCAGTCCTACGCTGTGTACTCAGCAGTGAACTTGGCTGTCTGCTCTCCCTCCCTCACCTTTCTGGATGATCCTGGTGGACTGTGTATGGCAGGCAGGCACAAGGCCAGCCTCTCTGTCCACTCTGACAGGACTCCTCACCTGAGAGGGCGGGCTGATGGCTGGGGGTGTTGGGACATGTTCTGCCTGGGGTTTGTCAGGTGATGAGACACTTAGAGGAGAGGTCATGTCCTGCCACCACCCCGCCTGTCACTTGGTCTGATGTCCCTCCATCCTGTGAGGCCTTAGGAATTTCTATCTTTAAGAACCCCTTTTCAGCTGGGCCTGGTGATACAGGCCTATAATCCATGCATTTTGGGAGGCTGAGGCAGGAAGATCACAAACTCAAACCCAGCCAGGGCAACTTAGTGACTTAGTGGGACCTTGTTTCAAATAAACAATAAAAAAACAGCTTGGGATATAGCTTAGTTCAAAGATCCTGGGTTCACTTCCCAGTGTTGGAAAGAAAAAACCTTAGAGAGCATTGCATCTTACATCCAAGGCCTTATTGAATGCTACTTGAGAGAAAAAGTTGGATGGTTAGGGTATTCCCAAAATATATTCGGTGGGACCCTCTTTCTGTGAGCTTTGTATGAAGGAAAGTTTCTAAGGTAAGCAAGTTAGGGAAACATTACATAGTTATCTTTTCATGGTGATGGTGACATTTAGGATTCAGGGGACCGGTTCAGCTTTGTTCACCAGTCTTTCCAGAGATGTGTTTGGTGGCAGGACTGTCCCCCATACCTGTCCCTGTGACTGGGATGCACATTAGTCATGAGAAAAAGGGCCAGGGCTCTCTGAAAAGAAGGGCCCTTCTCTCCCTGACAGCTCGCCTGCTTCTGGTCCCTTCTGGTCCCCAGGAGGTAGATGAGGGAAGTCCTGTGGGCAGGCAGTCCGGGTCCCCTTGGCCACAGCTCTCTGGCTGCCAGTTCCTCCTGCTGATGCCCACGAGAACAAGTTCCTAATGACTCAAGGAGGCCCAGCCACCTGGCTGACTTATGCAAGGCCTTGGAGCCCCAGCTGTGGCCCTGCTGGCCTCGGAGGCCCCTGCCTGCTTCCTGGGATCCTCTTGAGTGACCGTGGCAGCCTCTTGTCTTTTCAGAAATGAACTTCCTACTGGAAAGCCCAGGCAGTAGTGTCCAGAGGTGGTGGCAAAGGGAGCAGGAGGGCAGAATTTCTTGCAGGCTTGGAACCAGGTTCTGGGTTCAAATTCTGGGTCTCACAACTCTGTGACTGTGCGCAGGGCAGCTCTCTGAGCCTCGGTCTCCTCATTTATAAGCCCTGTAACAGACATCGTTGAGGTTTACGTACCGTGTGCCAGTGCTAGGGAAGTTGCGATGAGCAAAGGCACACTTCCTTTGTGTGGACAATAGACAGGTAAAATAAATATGCGATGAGCTGCCAGGTGGTACCAAGCAGCGAAGGGCAGGAGAGGGGAGAGAAATGAGAGAGAACCCATCGATTCCTGGCCTGGAATGTAGTTCTGACGTTTCTCTGAAAAGTGGTATTTGAGCAGAAACTGGAGGAAGTGACTGGTGAAATAACCTGGGGGAAACATCCCTGGCAGAGGACATGGCAAGTACAAAGGCCCTGAGGTGGGAATGGGCTTGTCTGGGAGGATTGTGGAGGATATGAACGTGGCTGGCAGAAAGAGAGAAGGGGAAAGTTTGTGGACAGGTCACTTAGGCTCTGGTTGGCTGCGCTGAGAGCTATCTCCTCACTCCTTGGTGATTCAGGGGCAATTAGGTCCAACCGAATCATTTGAGGAAGTGGTCATTTTTGCCAGTGGTGTCTCATTTCAGCGGAAACTTGTAGACATTGCCCTCAGCCATGCACAGGCCTGATACTGTCCTGGAATATTCATTCATAAGAACTGAGTGTCGGGCGGGTGTGGCCTTGAAGCCCCACCCACATATGGGAGCCACACTGCACCAGGTCTGCCAGGAGCCAGAGAAACAGAGCACCAGGCCGCCTGGGGAGGGTGGTGGCACGTGAACACTGCAGAAGAAGCCGCCTTCCGCCACCCTACATGCGTCCCACTGGCCCTTTCTTCCTGCCCACACGCATACTGGCACTTTCCCACCTCTGGCACCCTTCGTGCACATTCCACTCTACTTGGTACACACTGTTCCCCCTTCCATTTTACTGGAGCAGAACTGTGTTTAGCGACCAGCCGATCCCCGGGGAATCCTCCCTAGTCTCCCTGGCTCAGTGAGGGAACCTTCCCTGGCCCTCCCAGGTCCCATCCTTTCTCTTTGGAATCGTTCTCACATTGTGCAGTGTCCACGTGGTTCTATGGCCTGTGACACTACCAGGAGCGTGCTGTTGCCTGTGTGTCTGCTTTTCACTTAATCCAGGGCCCAGCACACGGTAGATGTTCAGTATGTGGCGGTGGGAACAGCTCGAATAGAACTTATGGGGCAAGTCCGGTGAATGATCGTGTCTCGAGGGAGTAAGAAGCGGACACTGTCCGGCTAGAAGGTGGCGGAGGAGGCCTAGAATCAGGTGTCCGGCTGGTTTGTAGGGGACCCGGCCCTCCCAGCCCCACTAGCCCAAATATGTGACTCGGAGACCTGGTACTGTAGCTGCTCTGCTGCCTGGTCAGAAGCAGATTGGTTTGGATGTCCACCTCAGCTATTCCCAGGACAGGGAGCATCCTGGCTACCTGGGGAAAGGCCAGGGGTCTTCAAGGATCACTGGCTACACTTCTCTAAGAAGCTTCATTCCACAGTCTTTCCAGCAACCCTGGAAGAAACCAAGGGGTTCTTTGTTCCCATTTCCAGCCAAGAAGACTGAGGCTGTGAAGGGTCATTATGTAAGCTTAGAGGCGGGAGGGTGCCCATCCTAGAGAAGATTTCAGGGACCATGTGACTGTCCCTTCCTCCCCTCGGCATGAAGAGGAAACCAGGCCACAGATTCACGGTGATTACTGATTTTTGTGCACGCTGTGCCATCCTTTGCTCCATCCTGTCTGTGATCCTGGCTGAATCTTACTTTCTCTCTGAATTTGATCTTTTCTTTAGGTTGGATGGGGTAATTGCTGCCTCAAGACTGGTGGGCGAGCTCATTCATGCCTCTGTCAAGTACTGAGTCCCTACTGTGTGTTTTCTGTCGTGGAGAAGGAGGCAGGCAGGATTAGAACAGAAGCCATGGCTCTGTGTAGCATCCCCAGAGGGTGGTGGTGTAAGTGCGGGGACGGAAGGGGCAAGGGCTTGTCGGAGGCCTAGAAACTTCACACCCTGTTTCCTGCTGGAGGCGGGGGTCTGCTGTATTCCCTGCCCTCCTCAGCCTCCTCATCCTTGCTGGGATTGGTCTTGGCTTTTGGAAAGCAGGTATCATTGGTTAGAAGCAGGCCCTGCTGGCAGTCGAGCTGTGTAACCTACAGCAGATGACTTTTCCTTGCTAAGCCTGGTTTCCTTGTCTGTAAGATAAGTTGCCACCACCTTCTGCGTCCATGTTGCTGTGGATTTGAATGACAAGCCTTGTGAAAGACCTTAGCTCGGCATCTGGCACATGGTGGCACTCGACCATCAGCCCTTCTTATTTTGGGGATTGGTATTCTTCCTGGCTGCCTGGCTGACAAAGGTCCTGCCACCTCGGAGCCCTGAATGGGAGAAGTTGGCAGGCTTCCTAAGTGGCACGGGCACACAGGCATGCCCGAGGAGGCCTCAGCCACCTCCTTTCCGGTCTGGCGCCCCTCTCAGACCGCCAGGGGATTAAAGGCCTTCTGGCCTTTGTGTCGGGTTCACCCGCCCCTGGCAGTTTGCACAACAAAGTGCTGCCCCGACAGATTCCTTCCTCTGTCTGCTGCCTGTGGACAGGGCACTGGGTGGCAGGGGGTGGGGCCAGGCACCTTGGCCCTGAGTGAGTCTGGGGCCTGGGCTGGAGAGAGGTAGGGAAGCACCCACTGGGGACCACCTTGGAGCCAGCGTCCTGGCAGAGAGGGGTGGGGACTTGTCTGCGCTCTCCACTCCCTCTAGTGACTGGGGGCTGTGGGTCATGACCGATCTGGGTAAGGAGGCAGGTGGGCAGGCAGGGGCTTGTCTGTCCCCCGCCCCCATGCGATCTCTGGATTGCGAGGAGGTGAGCTCACTCAGCCCCAGATGCCTGGAGCCTTGCCCTGGGCAGCTGCAGCCACCCAGGGGACCATGCAGTACTCAGACCCTCCTCCATCGCTGTGGGGGTGGTAAGGGGCTGAGCCCCAGGGCCTGAGCCAGGAGGAGGGAGAATGGGGGCTGGCTACCCACAGCATGTGAAGAATGTCTCTGGAGAAGCCCGAAGCCCTGGGAGGGGTGTGTGTGTGTGTGTGTGTGTGTGTGTGTGTGTGTGTGTGTGTGTGGTGGGTCCCAGAGTCAGCCTCACCTGGCAGAGAGCCGAGCCTCAGAAATGAGTTCCATCACCCCCTACCCCCCCACTCCCCCACCAGCCTTGGACCTGGGTGGGAGGGCCACAACCCATCCCTTCATCCCAGACCAGGCGACAACCCCAGACCGGAACCCGTGCCACACTCTCGTGCACCGCCCCCATTCCCACTCCCTCACCTCTACCCCGCACTCAACCCTTACCTCTACCCCACACCCCTGCATGGTACTAATTCGAGCCCTTTTGAGCTGTTACTATGTATGAGGCATTGTGCGAAGCATCCTACCTGCTTGATCCTGTTTGTGTAGATGAGTCTCTGAGAGCCTCATTTTCTTCATCCATCAAATGGAAATAATAATAGCACAAGTTTTAAGGTAGAGCACATAACAACACATGCAGAGCGTACATATAAACACACACACACACACACACACACACACACACACACACACACGAACTACAAGCTCACAGTCCTTTACTGGAAACCTTGGGGGTCAGATGTGTTTTGGAACCCAGCAGTTTCAAGTGTGAGAAAGATGAGTTGAGGCCTGTGCCAGCTGTGAGGGGACATCCTCGGTGGAGCCTGGGACTACCCTGTAATCATGCACGCGAGTGTCCTGCTGCAGTGAAAGCTGTGACTCTGCTCAGGTGCCCTCAATAAGCTATGAATAGCCTCGTGCCAGGTCAGGACAGGACTTGGCTCCAATGGGCTCCCCGTAAACACTAAAAACCCACAGAGAACACTGTCGGTTTTCAGAGCTCTTTGGGTTTCCCTGCTGGGGCTGGTGTCCACGCACTGCCAGCCGTGCCAGGGCTGCGGTTGCTGTGAGGATAAGGTAAGATGTGTTGTGTGCCCCAGGCCTGGCTTGGAGAAAGTGTTCAGTGGCGTTTTCCTGCCCCCACCCCAGTTTTTTTTTTGTTTTGTTTTTTTTTTTTTTTGGTGGTACTGAAGGTTGAGCCCAGGATCTTCTCACTGAGCTTTATTTTCAGCCTGGTTTTTTGTTCGTTTGTTTTGAATTTGAGACATTCTAACTGAGTCGCTAGGTTGCGCTAGGTTGCCTCGGCTGGCCTCAAGTGTGCAAACCTCCTGCCTTAGTCTCCTGGGGTGCTGCGATTAGAGGCCATTGTCATCGAGCAGGGCTCGTCGGCACCCCCACACACATTTTGCAGTATTGGGGGTTGAATCCAGGGGTGCCTTACTACCCAAGGACATCCCCAGCTCTTTTTTTTTTCTTTACCTGAACTTGAGATCCTCAGGCTGACCTTGAACTTGAAATTTTCCTGCCTCAGTCTCCCAAATAGGTGGAATAGGTGTGCCCCACCACACTTGGCCAAGTTTGTCTCTGCTTATCGTCATCTCTTCACCATGCTGTTGTCTGCCGCCAGCTTTGGTTTCAGCAGCTCCAGAAACCCTTACGTGCACACATAACCTTTGCAAAGCCCATGCTGAAAAAACACCTTAGCAGTCGTCGTCCCATCTCTCCCCATGCCTCTTGCCCCTAACACCTTCTGCCTGCTGCGCCTGGTCTCTAAGTTCAGGCTGGCAAAGCCAGAGCTTCCCTACCCAGCCTTGGGTCCCTCTACAACCTCACCCCGCCCAGAGAGGAGGGTCCAATTTCTGGGTTTGTTTTTTTTTTTTTTTTTTTGTCCCCTCAGGTCTCTGCAGAATTAGGAACTCCTTGGAGCTCCTTTCTTCTCTCCATGTCCTAACCAGAAGGGCTTCTGGGAGTAGGTGCCTCCCAGAAGTCCTTGTCTGGTACCTTACTCTCTCTGGCGCTCACCCAGGTTCAGAGAGTGCCTGCCATCGAGGGCCACCTTGCCTATATCCCCCTGACTCAAGTATTGTTCCCAGCATGTTAGAACAGACTTCTGATCTTGGCCTGTGTGAGTCAGCCACTCCCACCCTCCCCAGGAACCTGCAGGGTCTGGAAAATCCCCTCTCAGCTTGGCTCCTTCCTCCCTGGCCCAGGTCTCCCTCCTCTTTGGCCCTCATCCGCTCCAGGGCCTGCCTGAAGGACTGGGTTCCTCTGGGAGGAAGCCGGGCTCCCTCATGGCCGGAGACAGGCTGGAGGGCAGGAAGCCTGGGTTCTATTTCTGCCTCTGACCTTGGAGCCACCGATGGCCCTCCTTGGGACCTGAGGCACGCGTCGTGTGGGCCCAGACTGCTGTCAGCTCAGGCATCCCCTAGGAGCATCCTGGTCGGGTTGGGGACAAGGCCTGACCCTCTGTGGACGAATTCCCGGTACTCCCCTAGCCTCAGTTCCCTCCTCTGTGAACCGGGTGGGGGCGGGTGGGTGGTGGGGCGGCATTCACAGCTGCTCAGCCACTTCAAAGGGTCCCTGTCAGCTCAGGTGACACTGAGGCGGAGGTCTTCTCTGTGAACTTAAGTGTGACGAGGCCATAGTACGTGGAGGGGAAGGCTTAGGCCCCAGAGCCAGGCCACTGGGCAGAAGTCCATCTTTCAGCAGGTGAGCAGACTCTGCTGCATCTGGCCTGCGTCTGTCTCTCTTTACAGTTTAGCTGGCAGTTTGGGTTAGTAGTGCCCGGGTCGTAGTAAGTGCTCAGTGAACACCAGCTTGCATTATTCCCCAGGAGATTCTGGACCTTCCGGGTCTGACCCAAGCCCCCTTCCATGGTCAAATCTCCAGGTCCTCTCTGCTTTTTCTGGGAGCCTTTCCCAACGCCTGGCTCCAGCTCCGCTCCCAGATGTGAAATACAGCTGCTGGGACCTTTTGATCTTCGGCTCTTAAATGAAGTCTCTGCCCTGGTTGACTTGTCCCCTTGCTGCGGGTCCTGAGCAGACCCTGGGTCCTTAACCCCTGGCGTGGGGGCCGTGAGCGAGGTCAGGCTGGCATTTGGAAGGGCCCACGGGCTGAGATCTCTGAAGTTGGGGGTTTTCTGTCCAGAGCCGATGTGTTCTGGGTGCTCTTCGTCCTCTTGCCACAGATGTGTGTTCCTGGCATCTTTTCCATGTTCAGTCTCACTCTGCTATTTCCTGTCCTGTCTGAAGCACCCCTTTCCTCCCCCCTCCTCCTTCCCTGGGAAAAGCTCCGGACCTTGCTCACCACTGTGTTTTCCTTCCAGGCAGCCATGACTGAGGGGGCCAGGAACTCTGTGCCCTCTGCTTGGCCTCCATGGGAAGGGGGAGGGTTGGTCCCCTCCAACTTTCTGTGTCCAAAGTCAGTGCCCTTGCGCCAGCACTAGCCTCATACTTCCCTTAAGTGAATCAGTGTTTGCTCAAGACTCTCCCTCCAGCCAGTGAGAACCTTGCCCTCTACTCCTGTTCAGACGGAGACAGGACCCTGCTCTGACTCTTACCCTGTGACTGTGGAGTGCCCTGCATAGGCACAGCTCTGGCCATTCAGCCTGGGATGAGAACCTGGCCGGGAGGCTCTGAGAAGGGGCCCAACAATCAATATTTTTCACCAGCCCTGAATGCAGAAACAAAAATGTGAAATACAGCTGCTGGGACCTTTTGGTAATCAGCTTTTAGCAAATGAAGTCTCTGCCCTGGTTGACGTGTCCCCGTGCTGCAGGTCCTGAGCTGACCCTGGATCCTTAACCCCTGGCATGGGGGCCATGAGCAGAGCAAAGACAGGCACTTGTTTGGTGGGGAGAGGAAAAGGAGCAGGAGACCCTGCACAGGCACTGTGGGGAGGGGTGTCAGACCATAGCGGGGAGCAAGGGGTGGGTGGTGCCTACCCTAGTGCCCCCCGCCCCGCCTCCCTAGAGCTGGGGCCAAGGGAGGGCGTGCATACGGACTGTCTGGGGGCTGTGCCTTCAGAGCCAGTCATCTTCAGGAAACAGTGGAACTGGTAGGCCATGACAATGTTGCCCCTCCGTTCCAGCTCTGGCCGAGCGGAGGTGCTGAGGAGGCGGAAGAGGTCTAGCCCAGCTCTCCCTGCCCAAGGGTTTCCGTCCCGGCAGGTGCTGACAGTGTCAGGACCCAGACTGGGAGGAGGTGACCCTGCAGGGAAGGAGTCAGGACAGTCTCCTGAGAACTTCCTTTTTCCTCCTGTTTATTGATGTGCTACAGACCTACCAAGTAGTGCTTTTGCTGCACAGGTCAGTAATGAGCGCTAGGTAGATGGGGACCAGCACCCAAAGGCCTCCCTTGTGCCCCTTCCTCATAGCCCTAAGCCTTGCCCTGGATCCAGAGACTACTGGTCTTTTCATCACTGCATGTGAGCCTCTCCTGAGTCCCTGGAGGTAGACTTATGAGCATGCAGTCCTTAGGGCCTGGTGCGAGGCTTAGCCACTAAGCTGTGCACATTGTCACCTGTGCTGTTTCAGAACTGAGCACTTTGAGAGGGTGATATAGCAACAGATCCTTGGAAGGTATGTTGGTCCCAGAACTAGGGGAAGAAGGACATAGCTGCAGAGGGGCCTTGGTGGGTTACATGAGCATAGGCCAGAGACTTGAGGGACGAGGGACTTGGCCAGTGTGGAGTGGGGCTGGGGAGGACGGCAGGACTGGTTGGCTTTCAGATTTGCTCCTGCATGGGCCTCACCATCTTGTGTGGTCAATGGATTTGCCTTTCCCAAGGAGCCCAAGTCCCACAGGCCAGGCTAGGCTGTTCAGACACGGGGTGGGGGACAGGGCCAGGGGGCCCTGCACTGGGACATCTAGACAGACATCTGGACTGCATTGTGGGGCCAGTGAATCCCTGCAGGCGGCCTCTGTGAGCTCTCCTGCCGTGGCTCTACTCAGCATTTGTTTTTCTCTGAGTTTCCCGGAAAACCCCTTTGGGAACATTTCGAAGTCATCTAAGGGCGTGAAGTATCCACTGCCACCCCACACCTGAGAAAGCCTGGCTGTGGCTCATGTGCCCTTCTGCTCCGGCCTAGGTGCGTGGTCCCCAGGGGCCGGGTGCGGGGCTCAGCATTAGCCTGGGGTCACGTGAAGCTGACACCATGCCTGTGCTGCTCCCATTCAGCCCAGCTCCTGGGCTTCTTCCCAGCTGCCCTGCAGAGTGGGCTGTCACTGTGGCGGGGAGTGGCTGGCTGGGCTCATTCTCCACCCCATAGTGTGTCCCCTGCAGCCCAGAGTGGAGGCCAGCGTGAGGCACAAGGTGGCCGGCGTGGCCTAGGAAGGGGCAGCTGTTGGAGGCAGTAGCCTGGATTGCCTCCCCTCTGTTTCTGCCCATGTCCCCCATCTGTGCTGGTCCAGGTCACCCCTTAACTGTTCACTCTCTGATCATTTTCTTCTCCAAACAGAAAGGAGCCATCGTTTACCAAAGAGATTTCCATCTTCTTGCCTGCTTGATTTAAAGATTGATTTTAAAAAATCAAAAGAAAAGTAAAATAAAGATTCATTCATAATTTGCAAGATGGGGCCCTGAGGCCTCCAGGGACTAGTGACATTTGGGGAAACTGAGTCAAAAACAGTGGTTCAGGCTTCTGCTTGACTCTTAGTCAAACTAAATCCAGCTTCACAACCAGGGGGCTTTGGAATGAAACTCTGGATTCCCCCAGGTGAGGGCCTCGGTGGGAGCGGGAAGTGTGACTCTGTTGTCCCCACAGGTGACCCATGGACTGAGGGCATATGATGGCCCATCGCTGCCTGATGATACGGAGACTGTCACGGTGGACCGGGCTGGCTGGAGCTACTCGTACCTTTCAGACGATGAGGACTTGTTGGCTGACGATGTATCCGGAGGTGACTCACGGGTCCCACCGAGGGGCGTGGATGGGGTTGTGGTCCTTCCCGCTTGTCCGTGAGAAGGCCCTGGACGTTCATCCCAGATAAGTGCCCTAAAAGGTAGACCGTGCCGGACATGGTGGTGCAGGTCTGTTGTGTTGGTCAGCTTTCATTGCTGTGACAAAGGACCTGAGAAGTCCCTCTTAAAGGAGGGAACATTCGTTTCTCTCACTTTCAGAGATCTCAGTGGCTCCGTGGCTTCCGGGGTCCCATGTGGTGGAGCAGAAGGGCTGTCCTTATGGTGGAAAGGTTTGGCAAAGGAATGCAGCTGCCTGGGGAAGCCTGGAAGCAGGGAGAACACGACAGCCAGTGGGGAGAGGGCCAGCAGCAAAATATTCCCCAAGCCACGCCCCTGGGAATGGGCCTCACCCAATCAGGCCCCACCTCATAAATTTCACCCACCTCCCCATAATGCCATCAATTTACTTTCTCATCAGGGAATAATCCACAGATGAATTTAGTGCCCGTATGATCCAAACACCTGTGAATACCCTACCTCTGAGCACATCATGAGACTTTGGGGAATCTTTTAGGTCTAAACCATAGGGGCAGATAAAATGCTTGCCTGCCTAACAAGTGCACAAACTGCATAAACTGGGTATAATGACACACACCTGTAATCCCAGCACTTGGGAGTTTGAGGCAGCAGGACTGCCCCATGTTCAAGGCCAGCCTGGGTTCCATAGTGAATTCAGGTCAGGACCAGCTGGGACTAGAATGAGACCCTATCTCAAAAAAAGTTAAGTAGATCGATATAAGCCTTCATACCTGTAATCCTGGCTACTTGGGAAGCTGAGCAGGAGTCCAAGGCCAGTCAGGGCAATTTAGTGATACTCGTGTCTCAGATGGAAAGTAAAAATGACCGGAGTTAGAGGCGGCTGGCTGTGCACAGTACAGGACAGTTAGTTGCCCAGCCCCCCTGCTGTACCTCCTCGTCTTCACCTAGATTCCTTTCAGAAGTGACCCCTCCACCCTGTCCATGAGTCCCACTGTCAGGGCCTTGGTCCACACTGTCACTGATGGAGGCTTCCAGGCTGACGTCGCTCCGTGATCCTCCCTGTACTGTGCTGGGGGCCCACAACAGCGCTGACACCCAGTGGGTGCTCCATAAGTGTTCTTGCTGAAGAAGTCTCTCCTTTGTTTGCAGATGGCCTGGGCAGTGGGGACCTGGGCAGCGGGGATTTCCAGATGGGTAAGTTGCTGCAGACATCCTGCATGCCCCTCCTGCCCCCCAGGGAAGCCCCAGAGCAGCTCTGCAAGCCACAGAGGTCCCATCTGCTGGGATGAGGACCTTGAGGGTTCTTTGGGGTGCACTGCGGGAACAGGGGTGGTTTCTTACCTGTGAATGTTGATTGTGTGAGCTGGTGGCAGGTCTCACAAGGTTGAAGGTGGGCAGCTTTTGGGTCATAGGCACAAGGTGAAGGCACAGCTGAGTTGTGATAGGGCCTGAGCCAAATAGTGTGTTATCATGCAGAGCAGCCGAACCTCCCTGGGGCTCGGGTCCCTTCCCCTTAGTCGGGGGCATCCCAGTGTCAGAGGCTGGCATCCTAACTGGGCCAACATGACAGGAAGGCTGGTCTCAGGGTAGTCTGGTCTTGGCTGAGCCCTCCCAGTATCTGGGCTTGGCCTCGGCTTGACCTTTCCCAGCAGCTGTGTGCAGGGTGCAGGGGACTGGGAGCCGGGTGGGGCCTGCAAGTTGGATGTCCGATAGGCTCTGGGGATACATGCCACCTCCCAGTGGCCTGTGCTGCTCCTGCCAAGCCCCACCTGCCTGCTGAAGGTGTAGTTTAGTGCATCCTGTTCATTCAGAAAGATCTGAGGCCCTACCATTCGGCAGCCCCCAAGTGGTCCTCACCAGCCTCCTCCTCTTGAGAAGCAGCTGTGAGGCAGGAAAGGCCAGAGATGGTGGGGATACAGGGACAGCAGCTGGGGTGCCCAAAGCCAGGTCCCCTGCCTTTCATTAAGTGGGCTGATCTGTGAGAAGAGAGGGCCTGGCCCCCAATGGCTGCCCTTGGAGCACCTTGAGCTGGCTAAGATAATGTCAGCCTGGAAGGAGCAGGCATATCTCCTGACTCCCACGGTCCTCGTGCCCACTGC